>MJUU01038957.1:55003-85710 GCA_002080025.1 Modiolus philippinarum
AAAAAAAAAAAAAAAACAATGACGTTATACGGATATAAATCACAGAAACAGAAATTACAACATTCAAAACAAAGGCACTCACAGTGTGAACTGAGAGTGACATCAGATGCTCCGGAAGGGTAAGCATGTCCTGCTCTGTTAACAGCACCCGTCACACTGTGAGCGATTCAATCCGATAAATATCAAAGTCGGTAGTCAAACCCGGGAAGACGTGAATCTAGCTGATAATGTCCACCTTAATTTGGGATACTGACACGTCATATCTTTCAATGATGTTATTGTGACGGCCATAGAATTTCTTGAGGGATGAAATTAACATAGGTTGAACAAATCCCTGACTAAGCAGCTTTTGGGACAGTGTTTTTACTCTGTTCAAAAAATCACTGTACAAACTACATGCTCGACAGTAACGAATCAACTGTGAAATGTACACTCTGGCTGGAGAGGTAGGTATATTGCTGCTAAGAAAGGGAAAGTTCACAATCGGGAAATTAAAATCATCACGCTTGTCATATAGCTTAGATCTCAAACGTCCATCCTCGTCAATATACAGGTACGAAGCTGAAGTAGGTGTTTCAGTTGTTTCTTTAATTTCAAGCTCATTTGGATAGTAATGTTCCAATTTTCTGGATTTATATATAGGTTTTTAATGTTTTAGCTCGCCGGGACTAATGTCCGCAGAGCTATTGTCATATCCCAGGTGTCGGCGTCAGCAAAACTTTAACCTGGCTTGTTGAATTGAGATCTGAATAGCTAGGATGTTGATATTTGGTATGTGACTTCCTTGTCATGAGAGCTTTCTTCTGGTACTATACTTGTAGACATTTTGACCTTTACCTTGTCCTGAGGGCAATTTTAAAAAAAAAAACTTTAACCTTGCCTATAGAAGGTAGGCGTTTAGCGATATGGTGTTCATATTTGGTATGTTACTTCCTTATGATGAGAATTTTCTTCTGGCACCATACTTGTAGACATTTTGACCTTGACCTTGCCCTGAGGGTGATTTGTTAAAAAAATTTAACCTCGCCTCTAGAAGGTAGGCCTTTAGTGGTAGGGTGTTTATATTTTATGTAACTTCCTTATGGTGACAGCTTTCTAAGGGTACCATATTTGTAGACATTTTGACCTTGACCTTGCCCTAAGGGCAATTTTTGAAAAACTTTAACCTTGCCTCTAGAATGTAGGCTTTTAGTGGTAGGTTGTTCATATTTGGTATGTAACTTCCTTATGGTGAGAGTTCTTGTGGTACCATATTTGTAAACATTTTGACCTTGACCTTGCCCTGAGGGCAATTTTTTAAAAACTAACTTTGTTTCTAGAATTAAGTTGTTTAGCGGTAGGGGGTTCATATTTGGTATGTGACGTTCTTTTGATGATAGCTTTCTAATGATACCATATTTGTAGACATTTTGACGGTGACCTTGCCCTGAGGGCAATTTTTTTTAAAACTTTAACTTTGCTTCTAGAATTAAGTTGTTTAGTGAAAGGGTGTTTATATTTGATATGTGACTTTCTTGTGAAGAAAGCTTTCTAATACTTTCGAATTTATTGCATTGAGGTTACTGGAATCCCGGCGAGCTATGTTGTCTTCTGACAACTCTTGTTTTGATAGCATTTCAATGAAATCGAGGATAAGGAATTCACTTAGTAAGAAGTTGTTTGCGAGTGACATCATATTTTGATATCAAATGTTCATAATCAATGAAAGGATATGGAGTTAATGCACATGAGACAAAGTCTCTAAAAATACATAGTAAAACCAAGCAATGGAACAACGCTTTTATTGTTGTTCTTCATCTTGAAGTCACAATGAGGACTTGAACAATGAGCTTTGCGTATACCTAACAGTAAGCTCAAGACGGTCCCTAGCACCGGTTTGAGCGTAATTCATTGCTAGATGTCGAGTAACACTGCATCCAACTTTTTTCATGTCATGGATACTTGGTTGTCAACAAACCATAAAATTAATTTTCAAAAAGTTGTTAAAATCGATGTCAGCCGTTACCCGACAAAAAGACCAACAGAAGACAAACAACAACAGGGCGCCCATCGAGTCAATGGTGGAAAACCTTGGCATAATAACATCATGAGAAGTTGGTACAATAAACAGGTAATCAGAATAACATTTTGAAATTACACAAAATGAAACATTTGAAAGTATAATAGTACATCTGTATGTGAAATTTTCTCACAAGCTGGTACACAATAACTAAAATGTACAACGAGCATACATCTCCCGCACGGGGAATCTTTTTTTACGGACTCAATACTGCAGGAGAGACCAACTCCAGTCTCAAATAATCAATAAAGGGGTGTGGAGTGAGTGCAAGTCTCTACAAATACATGGTAAAACCAAGCAATGGAATAACGCTTTTATTCTTGTTTTTCATCTTGAAGTCACTTTGACTTTTAAATTCACAGTAACTTCGGTATTTAGTTATTTGTTACCACTGGGTCCATGCCTCTGCTGGTGGACTGTTAGTCCCCGAGGATATTCACCAGCCCAGTAGTCAGTACTTCGGTGCTGACCCGAAAGCCGATTTTATTTCGAACCTTACAATATCTATTTTTTTGTAAATTTTGGTGAAAACTATGGAGTATCTCCCTCATGCAAAGCTCTGTCCTTAACTTAATTTTGGCTATACTTTTAGATAATTTTGGGTATTTGTTCTCTATCAGTTTTTTAACATATTGATTTTATGGTCTTCCAAACGTTTAGATTTTATCTGCACTGAAGAGACATATATTGTCGAAATGCGCATATGCAGAAAATAAATTCACAGTAACATCGGTATTTAGTTATTTGTTACCATTGGGTCGATGCCTCTGCTGGTGGACTGTTAGTCCCCGAGGGTATTCACCAGCCCAGTAGTCAGTACTTCGGTGCTGACCCGAAAGCCGATTTTATTTCGAACCTTACAATATCTAATTTTTTGTAAATTTTGGTGAAAACTAAGGAGTATCTCCCTCATGCAAAGCTCTATCCTTAGCTTATTTTGGCTATACGTTTAGATAATTTTGGGTATTTGTTCTCTATAAGTTTTTTAACATATTTGATTTTATGGTCTTCCAACCGTTTAGATTTTATCTGCACTGAAGAGACATAAATTGTCGAAATGCGCATATGCAGAAAATAAATTCAGAGTAACATCGGTATTTAGTTATTTGTTACCTCTGGGTCGATGCCTCTGCTGGTGGACTGTTAGTCCCCGAGGGTATTCACCAGCCCAGTAGTCAGTACTTCGGTGCTGACCCGAAAGCCGATTTTATTTCGAACCTTACAATATTAATTTTTGGTAAATTTTGGCGAAAACTATGGAGTATCTCCCTCATGCAAAGCTCTGTCCTTAGCTTATTTTGGCTATACTTTTAGATAATTTTGGGTACTTGTTCTCTATAAGTTTTTTAACATATTTGATTTTATGGTCTTCCAAACGTTTAGATTTTATCTGCACTGAAGAGACATATACTGTCGAAATGCGCATATCTAGAAAATAAATTCACGGTAACATCGGTATTTAGTTATTTGTTACCACTGGGTCGATGCCTGTGCTGGTGGACTGTTAGTCCGCAAGGGTATTCACCAGCCCAGTAGTCAGTACTTCGGCGCTGACCCGAAAGCCGATTTTATTTCGAACCTGACAATATCTAATTTTTTGTAAATTTTGGTGAAAACTAAGGAGTATCTCCCTCATGCAAAGCTCTGTCCTTAGCTTATTTTGGCTATACTTTTAAATCATTTTGGGTATTTGTTCTCTATTAGTTTTTTAACATATTTGATTTTAGTGTCTTCCAAACGTTTAGATTGTATCTGCACTGAAGAGACATAAATTGTCGAAATGAGCATATGCAGAGAATAAATTCAGAGTAACATCGGTATTTAGTTATTTGTTACCACTGGGTCGATGCCTCTGCTGGTGGACTGTTAGTCCCCGATGGTATTCACCAGCTCAGTAGTCAGTACTTCGGTGCTGACCCGAAAGCCGATTTTATTTCGAATCTTACAATATCTAATTTTTTGTAAATTTTGGTGAAAACTATGGAGTATCTCCCTCATGCAAAGCTCTGTCCTTAGTTTATTTTGACTATACTTTTAGATAATTTTGGGTATTTGTTCTCTATAAATTTTTTAACATATTGGATTTTATGGTCTTCCAAACGTTTAGATTTTATCTGCACTGAAGAGACATATATTGTCGAAATGCGCATATGAAGAAAATAAATTCACAGTAACATCGGTATTTAGTTATTTGTTACCACTGGGTCGATGCCTCTGCTGGTGGACTGTTAGTCCCCGAGGGTATTCACCAGCCAAGTAGTCAGTACTTCGGTGCTGACCCGAAAGCCGATTTTATTTCGAACCTTACAATATCTATTTTTTGTAAATTTTGGTGAAAACTACGGAGTATCTCCCTCATGCAAAGCTCTGTCCTCAGCTTATTTTGGCTATACTTTTAGATAATTTTGGGTATATGTTCTCTATCAGTTTTTTAGCATATTTGATTTTATGGTCTTCCAAACGTTTAGATTTTATCTGCACTGAAGAGACATAAATTGTCGAAATCCGAATATGCAGAAAATAAATTCACAGTAGCTTCGGTATTTATTTATTTGAGGTCTTCAATCATTTTTTTTTCGTATCTTCTATAATGATCTATCCCAATGAGATTGAAATTTAAGAGACTACTAATACACCTACTTTAGTTGCGTATCTGTTCTCTGACGAATATGGGCCTGTGAAATCCAAGTACAGCTGATTCGTTACTGTCCAGTCCGGTGGTACATTTAGGACACACAATTTTTTTTTATAATATTATGTCGAGCACTCGACTTATTATGTTCAGCTCTCGACCTATTATGTCGAGCGCTCGACTTATTATCTCGAGCTCTCGACTTATTATGTCTTCACGGATTCAGAGACAATACCGGGTTTGACTTTACCCTGGATTGACTCAACGATAGTGTGACGGATGCAACTTTCGGAGAAGTACATACTGACCCTACCAGAGCACATGATGTCACTCCCGGTTTTCATTTGAGTTCACACATAGTTCTTAATGTCCTGCTCTTGTTTCGGTGCCTTGTGGCTATCTCATGTATATTTGTTGTCTTTGTTTTTCTGTGTTCTTGTTTTTGCCATGTCTTGTGACTTTTTTTGTTATATATACCTTATTCTAATGTTGAACATGTTGGCAATAAAACCGGTAATTTATCTCAGAGACATATAATTACAGAGATTGGCAACTCTGCGATCACCCCATATTAATCACAACAAACATGATACGGCCACATCAGAACTTCTTAAACTACTTTTAATTTAGTCGACATATTTCTAAACCGAACAGAGAATTGTTTTCCTTAATTATTTTATGGTATAGTTTAGAAAATTTGATTTAAAAATATTCATCAACAAAAAAGATATAGGCAAATAAAGCGGAGACTTCGTGTGGAAATCTGATGTGGCTTGTTTACTTTTGAAACTCCTCTTTTATTACCGTGATTACAACTTCCTAGTTATGAAAATTGGAAAGTATTTTACTTTGTTGGTGGAGTTTAGATAGTTTTATTACGATATTTTCATATATTATTGAGATATTTGTGGTTTATTTTTTCGAAGTGGAAGTTTTATCGAAGTCTCGATGGCGGCGCGATTTCCGAAGAATTCGTCATGTTGCCAATCTCTTTAATTTTATGTCTCTAGNTATCTCTAATAGTTTTTATAAGATTTGATATATATATATATATATATATATATATATATACTAAAATGTTCTTCAAAAAAACAGTTTGGTAGGTCTTGATATGCTGAATATTTTTCATTGAATATTTAAATGTTTTTGAAATATAAAACAAAATGTATAAAATCAACAAAAATTGGACCAATATTAAAAGGCAATTTCTCAGATATGCGTATTTAGATTCTCCTCAAAATTGCCAGTTGGGTAGATTTTGTTGTGCAGATCATTTTTTTTTTCAATTTAAACTTTACCTCGTTATGTTGCGCTTTTTCGTAAAATAAAAAAAAATCAAACAAACAATTGTAGAGTTTCACAGAAAGGAGTAATAACTCCAAAATAGGTC
The DNA here is from genome assembly GCA_002080025.1 of Modiolus philippinarum. Lineage (NCBI taxonomy): Eukaryota > Metazoa > Mollusca > Bivalvia > Mytilida > Modiolidae > Modiolus > Modiolus philippinarum. Next base: position 61,085 of record MJUU01038957.1, read on the forward strand.
ATTAAATTTTCTTCAAAATTGTAGGGTAGGCAGACCTTGTCATACTTATCATTTTTACTCCCATGTGCCCTTTTTGATATCTGCAACGGTTTGGGAGTTAATCGCCAATCTAATATCTACAATTTAATTAGCTGTTTACAAAGTGTTTTCGGCAATTTGGAAAAAGAACCTGACAAAAACTATGGTATAACTAATGTTTTCATTTTACCAACTTACAAAAAAATCAATAATGTTATGCAGGTATTAAATAGTTTCAAATAAAAAGTACAAAAGGTAGCTGATGCGTTCCTTTCCTCATTCGCGTCCTGTCTTAAGGATAAAATAGTCGACGATACATATCTTCCATTGTGTAGGCTTGTTATTGCTTACTATTTTGCAACGAGAGGATAGGGAAAACCATGATTTGTAGTCTAATCAGTTTGAAAGTCAATGAATAATATATGAAGGGTTGACCTATCGAAAGAAAAATGAAGTGTACGCTATATGCTCAAAGTTGCGTCACAATCCAGGAGGCCCTCGGAAGCAATAAGATTTCATAATTGGCAATCATAATTTTCTTTTAAACTATAGCCTACAAGATCTTCAGAGTCGGATTTGGTCAATTTAATAAACAAACATAACATAAAACACCTATACTGACTGGATATTTCAATGACATGCCACAATCTACAAGGGAACTACACATAAAACGCAATAGAAAACTTAAAAAAAAAACGACCGGAACTCACAACAATATCCATCGTATAGTATTATCACCGTGAGTATATAATAGTCCGAGAGCTGGAAACACTTTCCGTGCATCCCCCCACTAATGAACCAAACCGGTTTTTTCCCGTCCTTCTATGTCCCTTCTTTAAAATAAAACATGTTAACACGAACATAACCTGCACGCATAGACAGTATAGGGCCACTTTTATAGTACACCCGAAAAATTATTGTAATTTCGTTTTAACATAAGTTTCATCTTTTAAGCTCCATAATTTTTTACAGATAAGTAATATGTACTGAAATTTGGTATCAAATTAAGGCTCATTTGATATGCTTTACAATGAACACAGGTTTGGGTACTTGACGCCAATTTTATGATCTGGGGATACAAAAAATCTACCCCTATCCCTAAAAAAATTGCGAAAATGTCGATTTTAGGCTGTCAATTCCTTTCAGATAAACAACCCTCGTCAATTGATCTAGTTTATATGCCTAACTTATCAGTTGTGATTTAAAACCATTAAAGTCCACAAAATTTGGATTTTCAGTATAAAATTTCTGAAAAATGGAATTTGTCGGAATTTTAGATTTTTCACAATTTCGACTTTTTGACTTAAGGGTCGTAAAAATCTGAATATATATCTAATAATTGCCTATGCAATAATAATTTCTGATATGTTAGCAACAAATTGTACGCAAAAATTTCAGTTTCAGACATATTATAGGTTCATAAATGTCAAAATTAGCACCCCTCCCCCTAAAAATTAAGAGAAAATGCGAAAAATTCAGGCTCTAAATGATAAAAAGATAATGTTTAATGGAAATTCTAGCGTGGGTTTCACTAAAACTGACATGCAGAAGATGGATTAAAAGTTTTCAAAAGGTCTCTTTTTGACTCTTCTGTCCGAAATTGTATGAAAAATTGGAATTTTCCGTTTTTCAGAATTTCTGCTGTTTTGACTTTGAGATGCAAATACTTCATGAAATTGATATAAAACTTGAAAATGTTGATGAAATATCGTTTCATCATATCTAAGCAATTAGAAACTATACCTTTAAGCCTTTTAGACTAACTGCAGTCTCATAAATTACAAACATATTACCCCTTACCACACATATTCAACACAATTTATTCCATTTTTTTCAGCTTGAAAATCTTAAACATTGTATAAAGGTCCAATGACATACCATTTTCAAACACCAAAACACACAGAGCCTTCCATATATCAAAAATAAGATCATACGCCCGGTTTATGGGCAGTTATTCGGCGATTTAATTTAATTTCGGAAAATTCTGAAATACTGAAAATTCCCATTTTTCACGATAATCGTCCAAAATATTCAATTTTACCCCTATTTTGGTGTCAAAATTACATATTATGATGTATCAAATGCACCATTTGCAAAAAAGTAAAACATAAGTATGCTTTGTTCATCTATATGTACAGACGGTCATATTTTGGAGATTTTTAAGTTTAATTTTGTTGTGGTAGGGGTAAGATTTTCAGTAGTTAGGGACAAATTGAACGCTCCTTATTTTTGTAAACAGTATTTTTAAATAACACATGTATTGGTTAAGACAATAATTAGCATATCTGCAGATAAATCCTCCAGATTTGCCACATATAACGATTTAAAAGATCTGAAATGCTAAAAATTTCAATTTTTCATCAATTTTGGACAAAATATTGAGTTTAAGCTGACAACTGGGATTTGAAATACCAAATAATGATAGTATTTATGAAACTTTGTTATATGCAACGCAGAATTCGCGTGTGGTGGTTATTTTTATCCACACATAGACAAAAAATTGACAATTTTGGGGGAAATGTGTTGGGTAGGGGTATGATTTTTGGTATTTAGAGTCACATTCAACACCCCTTGTTTTTCTAAACAATGTTTTTAGACATCTAATGTATCGCCTAGAACAATTAATTGGCATATCTGCTGATATATTCTATATAGATTTGATACATATTGCGATTTAACAGTAAACTATGGACAAATCTGAAATGATGAAAATTCCCATTTTTCATCAATTTGGGAAGAAATATTGAGTTTTAGTCGACCAATGGGTGTTAAAATACCAAATCATGATGTAATTCATGCAACATTTTCTTATACATATGAAAAAGAAAGGAAATGGTGTAAATGTCAAGGAGACAACATCCCATATCCAGGTTAAAACGACCCAAAACATTTTGCATGTTCTTGTTATTTTTATGCGAACATAGACCAAAAATCACCAATTTCAGGGAAATTTTGTTCGGGTAGGGGTAAAATTTTCGGTATTTAGAGTCACATATAACACCTTGTTTTTTCTAAACAATGTTTAAAGACAATTTATGTATTGCTTATGACAATTAAATGGCATATCTGCAGATATATTCTACACATTTGACATATATTGCGATTTAAGGATGAAATACGGACAAATCTGAAAATTCCTATTTTTCATCAATTTTGGGAGAAATATTGAATTTTAGTCGACCAATGGCTGTTGAAATACCACATCCTGATGTAAATCATGCATTATTGTCATATACAACACATGTTTTGCGTGTTCTGGTTATTTTAATGTGAACATAGACAAAAAATTGACAATTTCAGGGAAAATCTGTTTGGGTAGGAGTAAGATTTTCTGTAATCAGAGTCACATTTAACACTCCTTGTTTTTCTTAGCAATGTTTTAAGACACCAAATGTGTCGCTTGGTACAATTAATTGGCATAGTTGCAGAAATATCCTCCAGATTTGGCATATATAACGATATAGCAGTGGACTTTGGACAATTCTGAAATGTTGAAAATTCCCATTTTTCACCAATTTTGGGCAAAATATTGAGTTTAAGTCAGCAAATAGCTGTTAAAATATAAAATCATAATATAATTTATGCAACATTGTCCTATACAACACACATTTTGCGTCTTCTGGCTATTTTTATGCGAAAATAGACAAAAAAATTGACAATTTTAGAGTAAATTTGTTGGGGTAGGGGTAAGTTTTATTGGTATATGATGTATATATTACCTAAAAACGGCCATTATGTGTTATGGTTGTAAAGCAAATATAATAAACTTTCATTTGATACCTATTTTAAATGATATTTGTTTACTAAAAAATAATATTAGGCAAAAGAAAGACAAAACTTATTTTAAAAACGAAATTGTTAAAAGGTCCCTGTATTTGGTATATTTGAAAATATAATTTTGGTCATTTAAAATATGTTAACATTGTCTTAACCTGTTTTATATTGAAGAAAATAGATTGAAAAGCTAGAAACAAATTTCAAAAACGGGAATTGAGATGCACTTCGGGTTCTCTAGACCATCAAACTTACGCAATTTCAATGAAAATATTTCATTGGGGTAGGGGTACCTTTTATTGCGCTATGGAACGTATTGGACATACAAATTGTAAAAACTTGGGTTCTTTGTAAAGCTCATACAATAAGCAATTATGTGATACCTCGTTTTTATAACTTAAAGGCATTTTGTCAACATTTTGAAGCAACTGAAAGAAAAACTTGAACGAAAAACGAAATTTTTCAAAATTTCGGTAGGTGGGTCTAAAAATGGGCCAAATTCCACAAGTGCGTGCAGGTTATGCTCGTGTTAATATGTTTTATTTTGAAGAAGGGATGAATGCGGACTTTAAAAAAATGGGTGGGGTTCGGAAGTTGTGCACAAGGGGTTATTCAAGCCCATGGACTATAAACATCGAATGTGGTAATGTTAAACAGTCGACAGTTGACTTAGGGTTATTTTTGTCTATAACACATTACTTGTAAAACGCTTTTATTACAACGCAGTAAAGCCTGATTGCATCTAAAGAGTAACGTTTTCATTTTAAGGGTAAAAGGAAGAAACTTGTTTAAACATGGGCATCAATATCTAATGAAAAATTTTGAAAACTGATTTGTGTGATAATTTCACACTTCCCGCCTATGCGAGTAAAAAAAAGATCAATTTACGTTTCATGATCACTTCCAATGAATGGCGTCATGATACCTAACGTGTTATATGCACATCATGCCAAGATGGCAGCATATTTTGAAAACCAGTATCGTTGATTATTGACTTATAAATAAATTGAATACGAATAAAAGCAAACATTACCCAAATTGGTGTCTCAAATCAAGCTATTTTGATATTCACATACAACTTTTTCATGACATAAACAAAAATAAAAATAGAGAAAAAAAAATCAGTCAGTTAACCGGATTGCAAATAGCTTATCATTAGTGATTCGGATCGAGTCTTCGATCACTTTAAGTTTATACTGTATCTCACAATCTTAATGGCGGAAGCAAAGACAATGGCGTATAAAACTTAAGTTTATACTGTATCTCACAATCTTAATGGCGGAAGCAAAGAAAATGGCGTATAAAACTTTCTATAAACGTTTGGTTTTATATAATAAATTACTTTTGTCTATGTTTAGACATGCTACTATTACATGACTAATTTCATGAAGAGACGTGGAACTTGGATCACTGTATCGTCAAACGTAGAACACGAATTGTGAACTAGCTATAAAGTTGATGGCATGAAATTGTGGAGGAATTCAGCCTTCATTAGAAAACGAAAGGATATGAAGTAAATGCACCGAGACAAAATTTCTACAAATATGTCAGTAAATGCACTGAGACAAAGTTTCTACAAATTACAAATGCGTATCTATAACTGCATTGTAAAATTAATGAATTGAACCACAATTTATTGTTGTTCTTCGTCATAAACCATTGCTTTTTCATTTTTGCTACGGAATATTACTCAGATTTATTCCTCAAGAGCGGGACAAGAGCATTTCCATTGTCGCTTTAATATATTGTATATGATGTTAAAAATGTGCGTTCTAACTTACATTTGTTACTGTATATAATAGGGGATATCGACGGGATATTCTTCACTTAATGAACTCAAGAATTTACACGTACTGGTTTATCCTAATACTGTCTATTACTGCTTTCTTTACTAGACCCTTCGGAAGGTTTTGAGTAATGCGACAGCATACAAGCCAGCTTAAGTCAGTGTTCACTGTTGAAGACCACACCTACCCACCAAACAAAGGTCCAAGTCCGTAAAAAACATGAATAACATCACGATAACTGAACCCGGGGTATTGAAATTGCTTAGAAATCAGAAACAACACAAAGCAACAAGGCCAGGCCAGACGATATTCCAGCATTCATCCTCAGATCTGTTGCCACTCAGCTTGCACCAATACTTACTCAAAATTTACCAGTATTCCCTTTAGACCGGACAAGCACAAGATTGGCAAGATGCGTTAGAAGTTCCCATCTATCAGAAAGGAGAAAGGCACATAGCAGCAAACTATCGACCGGTGTCTTTAACATCTATAGCCTGCAAAACTTTAGAGCACATCATACACAGTAGCATTATGAGACACTTTTATTCCAACAAGATACTATCTGATGCACAACACGGGTTCAGAAATAAACGCTCATGCGAGACCCAATTTCAACTCATTATAACAGTAACAGAAATAGCCAGGCGTCTATCCAGAGGTGCACAGGTGGACATTATTCTATTTAACTTCGCGAAAGCCTTACATAAAGTTCCCAATTGCAGACTCTTGTACAAGCTCGCCTACTATGGAGTTAACAAGAAGACCAACATTTGGATACAGTCTTTCCTGGAAAACAGAAACCAGAAGGTCACCATTGAAGGAGCCAAATCAACATCTGCTCCCGTCATGTCTGGTGTACATCAAGGCTCAGTGCTGGGTCTCTGTTGTTTTTAACCTATATAAACGATATGTCACAGATGATTAACCATTCGGAAACCAGCTTGTTTGCCGACGACACCATCTTGTTTAGAGCACTATCTAGTTCTGCAGAAGGTTATCTTCTGCAGGACCTCAAAGCGCTGGAGAAGTAGGAGAGTATTTGGCAGATGTCATTTAATCCTTCCAAATGTACAGTCATACATTTCACATCTGGAAAGCCAAATCCTGCTTTAGATCATCAATACCAACTACATGGCCACGTCCTTGAGATCGATGATACAAGCAAATACTCAGGATTTACCCTAACCAGCAACCGCTCGTGGGACAAAAAAGTGGACAACGTTATAGCAAAATTAAACAAAACACTTGGCTTCATAAGACGTAATCTCAAAGACTGCCCAAAGAAGTTAAGAGAGGCTAGCCATACCACCATCTTGAGACCAACCTTGGAATAAGCGTCGGCGGTTTAGGATCCGACTAGCCAGAACAAGATCAAAACCTGGAAAATGTACAACGAAGAGCAGCACGTTATGTCACCAACAATTACACGACTCGAACACCTGGGTGCGTTACCATAATGATAAAAGACCTAAATTGATAGACCCTGGAACAAAGTAGGAAGACCAGTAGACTGTGTATGCTATACAAGATCTAGAACAGCCCGGTAGACATCAACAAGGACATATATATACAGAACAGTGACAGCAAAACAAGTAGGCAGCACATATCATTCCAGAAGAGAACCACCAATACCGCTTACAGAAACTCCCTCCTCAAGACCATTGCTCACTGGAATCAGTTCCCGACAATAGCAGCTACAGCAGGTGCCATTGAGGAATTCAGGGCCAACCTCGCGGTTGGTCCTGCCAGCCGCTAGACCAAAGACCCTATGTATATAATTTTAACACTGTAAAAAGTCAGCTTATTAATGTACATAGTCGAGGGGACAACTGTTGAGTGTATCTGGGAATGCAAATTAGTCAGTAGCAATGACTCCAGTTCTTACAAGATAGAGGAAGAAGTCCACTTGAGCTACACGGCAAATAAACGACGAACACTCCTGGACTCATTTTTACCAATTTCATTTTATTTCATTTTTTTCCACTTTAACTCCATGACCACTCTATCTTTCAGGATAGTGGTTTTGTAGTTAGTAGTCTATACCTGTATGAGGTTTCATTCGTATGCATAATTAAGCAATACCAGTGCATTATTTGAATGCCAGAGGGCGTCAATGGAAAATTTGACGTTCAAAATACAGTAAATGGATATTTTGTACCGTAAAATCGAGATTGACGCCCTTGGGTATTCAAATAATATACTGTCATATAATTCAAACAAACAATTTTAATTCGTATATTATTGTCTGAAACGAAAAAAAAAATCCGCGAATCAGCATCAAATATCAAAGTCTATGTGTTGAAAGTTGTCGTTACAACTTGACATCAACGCTTCGCTTGAACAGAATTTTAAACAACGTAAACATTCAGTTCGTTTGTAATTTGCTTGAAATATTAAGTACATGTAGATTAACGTTTGAACATCAATTACGTGACTTATTTTGTTTCATTTATGAGATACATCAATCTTCGTTGTTTAAAATAGCCACCACAAGGCGACAAAGCGGATTTCTAACTCTGTGCGAGGCTGGTTGATTGCGTACTTGACGGTAAATGCTGACCAAAGAAATCGCTCTTTACTTTACTATTACTCTATAGAGAAACATGATAGCGAAAGCAGAGGTCTGGATACCAATAAACCTGTTTAAGCCAACCGCTGGCTTTTGCTTGTACAGGTACCAAGTCCAAATGTCCCGATTGTGAGAACGTATTCTTGTTAAAGATTAAGTTTTACATTGGTATTTTTCTTGAGCAGTTTTCTTGTGGATTGTGGCCTGTGACTGTAATTCTCAGCCACTGTAGGCGTGTCCATCTAATCATAGACTTCTTGGTGATCAACTGATTCTAGGGATAATATCTTTTATAGGTGATCGTAGGATGTTTTGTTTACGTATTGAATAGATATTGTTTTGTGTAAAATATATAAAATAATTGACATTTGATCCTTATAGGCTTTTTATTAAACAATAGGGGATATGAAGGAAATGTGCATGAGAAAAAATCTTTACAAACACATTGTAAAACAAAACAAACGAGCTGTTATTGTTGTTCTTCATCTTGAAGTCACCATTTCAACATTGAGCTTTTCTCATACCTCATTGTAAGTTCAAGACGACCCCTAGCACCTGTTGGAGCAGAATGCACTGTTAGTGTCGGGAAGCGCCACATCCATGACTTACAGTATCCCTCATTGTTAAAGCATAAAAGTTTAACATACAAATGGCGACATAAGGGTTTGCATAAGGTATTGTCCGTTACCCAGACAGACATTTTCATGTATTGCTAACTATACGTGCTAACGTCTCAAGGGCATACGATATAGTTACAGGGGAGATAATAACGTTGTTATGCAGACTGGCAACGTTTTCCCGATTTTCGTGACGTCGCTAAAAACATGGTCGTGAATTCGCGGGAAAAGGACAGTTTTAGTTTGAAACGTAACCCAACCATACCAGTTTATTCATTACGGCGAAATGCATTATCCAGAATCTTACAACAAAACTGTAAGATTAATGTACAATCTAAAATTTTTAACAACGTACGCTTTATTATTGTAATAACAAATATGTCTTAATTCTACACCTAAAAAATGTCTAATATAGTTGGGGTTCCGTACAACGTTGAAATGTACCGATGCAACGTAAATGATGGGCTGTGTATTTGGCAACCTAATTAAAATTCGATGTCAGCACTTGCTCCTCTTTTTTTATATGTCGCTTGTGGGATAAAAAATAAAAAAGAGGAGCGACCGCGGACATCGAATTTTAATTAGATTGTGTATTCTAACAAGTCGCACAACTGTAGACCCCGTGTTGTGAAGGTGTAATAGTAGGGTGCCCAAGGAATCAAAAAGACGCTTAGTTTTCAAGTTTGGGTCAACGGAATCACAAACGGCTAATTTTTGTTTTAAATGATAGAATAACGATTAAATTCCAAATTGTAAGCTGTCGTAGAAAGTTCCTGTGGTCACTATTTCTCTAATTTCCCCTTTTTTAAGGATACTCAAAACAGTGCTTGGGATATGGTATCTTTAAAGTTACAGAAAATAGTAGTACTCTTTTATATTCTAATAAAAAACTATTAGAAAAAGTCTAGACCTGAAATATTTATTTAAATCATAGAATGCAAGTTATTTTTGACTGGTTTTTATAATCTACCGGTATTAATGTCGGTGTAAATTTGAGTCTAAATCAACGACATTTCCATCGAATGCGAAAAAACTATGCTTTATTTCTGAAAAATTCCAACTTTAATGAAAGTAAATATACAAATTGTACCTGTTGTATCAACAAATAAAAAGCCAAAATTTGCGTACAACTTTCAAATTTAAGTCGATTTGAAGACCATGCCAATTGTTCATGTTCTTTTGAGTGTACAACGAGAGATAACTCTAATCATTTCTTGTCAAAATTACTTGACAAGCCCAAGTATAGTTGAATAGCGGAATCTAATGACAATTTTACGTTGCTTGTGTTTTGATTTTCCAAGCACATGTGTTTGTTTTCACGTTTAAAATTATTTTTCCATATCATTTCAGATCATATAATATGGTTTAGTTTCAGGTGGAACGTTCTTACTAAGATGTTTGTCAGTGTGTGTTTTTTTAGGAAAATTGAATTATTTAGTACGATTAATTTCGCCTCAACTTAGTTTATTTTTAGCGGTTAGTTTTAAGAATAAATTCAAGTTGTCCTTAAAAGAATAATCCTATAAAACTCAGAAATGCGCAGTTCTTTATATCCAAAAGAACCACTCATATCACGGAGGTGCAAATATTCAAAATGACGGGCCTTTGAAACAATATGCCAACTTTGAAACTTGTTGAATAAAAACAACAGACAAATCATTATAAAAAGTAAAACTAAAGAACTACCCAAATAAAATTTACAATAATATTCGAATTTCGTTGCAGTTTTGCCTGTGAAATGAAGCTCACTTTAAAATGCATCAAAATTTTTCAAATTTTAGGAGCTGACCTATGCCCCATCTAAAGTAAAATGTGACCACTGCAAATAACTACGACATCGTCATTTCGATGCACCATGGTATCCTCTTTCTAAACATGAATAGTTCAGGTGTGTGTTATTCCGTTAACACAATATCTGAATTATACATTATGTAAATCGTCTCTTGGGCACCCTACTATAGCGACTTAGAAGTCACTACTATACAAAGTAAATACACCAGGATTGGTTTGATTTACAAGACATCAAACTGGTTATTAATAGTTGGTAAAACCCCCGGTCTATCTTATATACCTTATAAATTGAACATTATTATTATTGTTTTGGCAGATTTTTGACACGAATCACCAGGAACTCATTCTCCTCAGCCAATGATATTCTTCGTTACCTGGTACTTACATATAAATGGCCGAATGCTATTTAGATTATTTAGAAACTCGATTGAATGTACTCAAACGGACATAACATCGTCGTATGTATGGGTCACAAGAAGATAAAGCACACTTTCAAATATACATTTATCGTCTTGCAACCATGTGAGACCATTATGAGCACTGACAAAAACTTGCCAAGTGCGGCAACCAATAATAAACAATTATTTGGGACACTTTATTGATAAACTGTCGATACTTTATACAATCTGATGAACAAATACAAATAGAACGAAGAAAAAAATAGGCGGGTAAAAGTGACGTTATACCGATGTAAATTGAACGCAACGTCATTTACCGCCAAAATGTTATTTTGTGGTAAATTGTTTGCAGTTTTTTGCAAATTTCTTAAAAACTAGCACATGGACCCCTAACTTTCTCCTTGGCTTTAAGAAGAATGTCAGCGAGAGAACCAATTGCCAAATTATGAAGGAAAAATCGATAGTCAAACTTTTTTTATATTTCGATTTCAATTCATGAATATAGCTTCAATCAAGTATTACATATGCAAAAACAGCAAATAAGGGATATATCGGATGTTGTTAAAATATTTAATCATACGCCCATTTAAAGGCGATAAAATCAGCAATACAAATTAAAAAAACAGAACTAGAATAACCCAAGTATTTTGAAAATTACAAACATTTAAAAATTTCCATCAAAAACGCAAATTATTTGATTTTACCCAAAATTAGCGATTTTCAGCGTTAACTATCTGAAAAAGTAAGTCATAAAGGTATGTTTTTCTTTTCATATTTGGAATCCTTATATCAAAATTTACATTATATCAGATTTTAGTGAAAAAAATCAATATTGGATCTATTCTGTATCGTATACCCTTAAGATACTGTACGATTCAACATACCTGACTTATATCATCCCACCATCGTTCTAATTCGTCATCTGTTAAAGTACCATCGTCATTATGCGTGAGTTCATTCCTGTAATATTTCAGTCTGGATAAATCTGCTCCTAGATTTGTATCTGTAGACGGCGGAAGTGCATCCTCTATCTTTATGGTTGACAAATGTCTAATTAGAACTATCATTAACGTAAGATCAAATGTCTTACTAGATGCATCCTTTCCTACAAAAATACAAGCATGTTCTATGGATCACATGTGTCGCCTGTGCCATGATTGTATATTGATGATATTCTGAATTTGCAAAAGAATGACAAAGTCTAATAAAAGAATGAAAAAAATGGAAAAGGCATAAATAACAGAAACAAAATATATGGTGATCATCAGAAATATATATTGAAAACTCCTTGTTAGTTTTGTTGACGAGTATCACTTAATAAGGAAGAAGATCGGGGTATACTTTTAGACAAAGTTTGGCAAAAAGGTATCTGGAAAACAAATTACATAGTGCATATTTAACAATATATACCGGTACTGGAAAATATATTGCAAAAAAGGGAGTTTCAGAAGGAGATACGAATTACTTAGGTTATCTTTATGTTTATAATGAGCTCAAATAAAAAAGTCCAACCACAGCATGGAAATCTAAAAAAAAAAAACACCCAAATCTGCAACATAAACTGAAACAATGCTTCAAGTTCCGTTTAAAAGTTCTTAGCTATTTCGGAATCATTGCCAATAATTTAGGCAACGCTTTAAGGGCATACGATACAGTATAGATCCCATATTGATTTTTTCATGAAAATCCCATGTAACGTAAATTTTGATATAAGGATTCCAAATGTGAAAAGAAAAACATACCGTCATGACTTACTTCTTGAGATATTTAACGTTGAAAATTGCTAATTTTAGGGCAAAACCCAATAATTTGCGTTTTTTATGGGAATTTTTAAATGTTTGTAATTTTCGAAGTACTTGGGGTATTTTACTTTTGCTTTTTGATCTGTAATGCTCATTTCATTGCCTTTAAATGGAATTATGACAAAATATGATAACAACATCCGATATATCTCTTATTTTGGTGTTTTTGTATATGTAATACTAAATTATAGCTATATGCCTGGATTGAAATTAAGATATAAAAAAATTGACTATTCATTTTTCCTTCATAATTTGGCAAATGGTTCTCATAATGGCCTTCCTCTGAAAACTAACTAGAAAATAGGGGATCCATGTGCTAGTTTTTAAGATATTTGAGAAAAACTGTCAAAAATTTACCAAAATAATATTTTGGCGGTAAATGACGTTGCGTTGTATTTCTCTCGGTATAACGTCATTCGTCTTTACCCGCCGATTTTTCTTCGTTCTGCATTGATTCTTACGGTGGTAGAGTATCGCAAATTAGTGTCCCAAATATTTGTTTCAAACTGGTTGTCGCACGATACATTTTACGGATCAATTCCAATAATGGTCTCACATGGTGCAAGACGAAAAATGTATATTTGAGTGTGTGGTCTTTATTCGTTTGACCCATACATACGAAGATGTTATGTCCGTTTACGTAAATTCAGTTGAATGTCTAAATTAAATAACAAGCGACCAGAAACGTGCAAATAACAGTTAACGGACGAATGTCGTGTTTAGTTGATTCAATTCTAACAGCACGGAAAATTTAGATCTTCAATTATCGTAATTAATGGACAAAAAAATGAAAACAACATTTATTTTATCCTAGAAGATACAGAAGATAGACCCGACATTTTACCAACTATTTAACATGTTAGATGTCTCGAAAATCAAACCAAAATGAATCCTGTATTCACTCTTAGTCGCTACACCTTCACAACACGACGTGTACAGTAGTATATAGCTGTTGTGCGACTTGTTCAAATACACAGCCGATCATTCACGGTTGCACGTTTTATGCACCCCCCTACCGCCCCACAATATACCGATCACAGGGGCTAGGCTCGTTAAATGTTAAAATGATACTATAAATATAGTATTATTTGAACATCTAACGAGCCTAGTCCCGGTGATACTAATATGACATTTTTTAGGTGTAAAATCCAAGATGTATTTTGTGATTACAATTTTAAAGCGATGTTAAAATTTTTACAATATAACAGATGTGTTGTGAGTAAGATCCTGGAGACTGCATTTCGCAGTGATGAATACAATGGTGTGGGTTACGTTTAAAACTAATACTGTCCTTTTCCCGCGAATTCACGACTATGTTTTGAACAACGTCACGAAAACCGGGAAAACGTTACCACTCCACATAACAACGTTATTATCTCCCCTGTAACTGTATCGTATGCCCTTAAAAGTGGAGGCGTTTTGACAAACTTGAAACTTAAAATACGCAGAAATACCCCAAAATGGTCGCGCCTCGCTCGGCGAAATGTCCATTTACATCTGATTAGACCTACTCCTTTTCAATTGCCTGGATCTGCGCCTGATGTGCGAAATTAACTCTGGTCTAAGCCCTTGCTTAAATCGAAAAATCAACATTTTGTAGTACCATTGCAATAGTATCTCGCACAATACGGAAAGGATCGATACGAATCCGGACATGTAGAACGTCAAGTTGACACTACAAATGTATATTTATTCAAATGTTTTGTGGTCAATTTAATATATATTATAAACAAACCGTCTATTATATTGAACATGGTATATTGTGTTGATGATCTAAAGATAAAACTGAAGGAAATTTATTTTTACCTTACATTTCCAGTTCTGAATGATTACACGCGCCCCGGTTGATCAGTTTGTCAAAAAGAAGGGGTCAGCGATTCCGGATATAATATAGAAAAAAAGCATGGTGGATGTATAGAAAAGCTTGCGTTTGCTTGCTATCCTTAAAATGCATACCTGTCATGTACACCCCATAAAAATCGGGAATTACACTATCTGAATGCTCTTTCGCACGGTTTAACGCAAAAGCACGATTTGGTGAGAATGTTCACTACCATATCTTACAATTAACTTTCAGTCGAATTCTTGGTCCAAAGGTGATTACTTTTATTACACATTTTCTACAAATAACGGATTTGTTAAATAAAAATCGGTGATGTAAGGCTCTCAATAACATACTTGTGTAACCTGTACTGCTAACTGACCTTATTAATCTGTTAATATCTAATCATTTTCCACATATATGCTTTAATGTTTAAGAATGAGAGAAATGGTTTTTTAACAGGCGGGGAACACTCTCCCAAACGGCCGCGGTATTGTATCCAAAACGGGATATTACACATACGTTGTGGAAATGGCTATATACAGAAAGGAAATTTACAGTAACTTCGGTACCCATGTTGTATGTTGACTGCATCTGTTGCCGACAGGTATTTGATCCATTGCATGGCCTTGATGGAATGATTTTCCTCTGGACGGTATCCTTGAGCTGGAATAATACCGATGGTATGGGGCCAAGAGAAATTTCTTTCTGAATACCAAGTTACATGCTGACGCTATCGTGATACATTGTTGGAACAGTTCAATTCCTCCATGTCCGTCGGTGGATGTCATCTCCAGGAACAGCTGTCTGATGTCAAGATGTCTACGTCCGAGCGACAGTAACTCGATAGTTCTTCTGTGAAATCGAATCGTTGTCGGTAATTGGTCTGGTACCATTGTAAAAACGTAGCTCTCTTTTCAGTTTTAATGGCGTCTTGGGCGGAATAGTGTATTTCCGGAAAATGGTCGAGTACGACCTTAAATTCGGTTAATCCAAACATTTTAGGCAAGTCGGCTTAAGCCACGGGTAAAAAGTTGATTGAGTCTATCATCCGAATGCGACATCCGGGGACTTCGATGTACATGTTCTTGGTTCCGTTTGCTATGATCGTTGGATTTACTCCTGGCTGATACAGATAACCCAGAACGGATATGGAATCGTAGACTTTGAAGTTGTGTGCGACGACGATAGCTCCTTTGTTGTTTCCGGATAATAACCATTTACAAAACTGTTCGGTGGTATTGGGTCCGGAAAATATACCAATTCATTTTTTCCACAAGTCTGACAGAAACTGTTTTATCGACGTTTCGATTCATGCATGTTAAACAGACTTTGTGTATCAAACACAGATTAGGCTGATGCTCGGAGGCTCAACACTTCGTGGATTTGCAATTGGCTCACTAGCCGTTGTAGTCGTCAGGTATCCTTGATTTAAGAAATAGATAATTGCAAGCGGACTCTATGCGAATATAGAACATGGTTAAACCTTATATTTGTCAATATCGTATACCGAGGAACAAAAATGGCAGCAAGTCCGGCTATTCCGGTTTCCTATCTTTATCTACGTTTGTCTTTTGTCTTTTTATCGGTGTTTTTGTACAGTTCCCTGGTAGGTTGTGGCATGCGATTATAATCTTCGGCCATTGTAGGTGTTTCCTGTTATCTTTTCGTCATTTACTTTTCCTTCCTCGTCCTTTTTAAGACGTTTATATGTATTAAGCAAAAGAAGAATATTCCGTCATAAAAAAAACTTCACATTGTTCCTAAATTGAAAGAAATGAAAAAATAAACAACTACGACAATGTTTTTTTTGCAAAATTCCATTATGTTTTTTTCTTTTTTTTTCTGTCTTACATGTAAAATTTCTCCAGAGGATGTTACTAATGGTTTGATGTTGTTTAACAACCAGACGGTGAAAACTCAGAAATGAACACTAGAGAAACGTGATAAAAATGTATAAGTGTTTAAAGTACTGTGCGTTGACACCATTACAAGATTGCTACAGGAATAGCAATATGTCCCCCGGTACACAAGAAACTTGGAACTCAACATGTTATAAATTGTTGAATTATTGACTTTCTTTTCAATATATTGTTTGTACGGCTGTTCTGAACGTGGGAAAAAAGAAAACTGCGAACATGGGAAATCCTAGAAGCTTCCGGGAGTATACATACGGATGGATGTAGAGATGGGAACAGAGCATACGGACTGAACAAAATTGACAATATGTTTGAATATTAAAAGGGTATTTTTGCAAAACATTCAAAATCATAGTTTTATAACAATTTCTGGCTTGTAGTTTTGAGATTTCATTGATGTGTTTTGAAAAATTTGTGTATTTTTACAACATATACTTACCCGTCGTCGGAAAGAGTAAATTATACATTGTGCTTGACTAATCACTCTTTTCTTCTTCAAGGATATAAGCTTTTCATATTCCATATTAATGCAAATTTGTAAACCGCCAGGACTGAACTCTTTGTCAAACTTTTCTCTTACAACAAGTGGCGCGAATGTCAGCAAAATGTTAGCTATTCGCAGATAATTTGTCTCTCCTTTAGTTATTTTTGTCGATTCATCGCAATTGTCTTCCGTCTGGAAACTCTGGTCAGTCATGTTGTTGCAGTATATTGAAGTATATTGATACAATTGTCTAGAAAACAAAAAAGTGAAGGATAACGTAATAAAAATGCATTCTCGCTCCATACAGTTAGTCGTAAATTTTTGATGACGACTCCAAAAACAAATGGCAATCTTTATTTACTTAAAATGTTATAAGTAAAAAAACCCAATGTTTTGCAGATTCTTGGATCTGATACAGACCTACCGGACTCATTTTCAATAGAGGTCAACTAAGGACAAAAGTGATCAAATTTGGTTCGAATTGGAATACTAGTAGTTTGAGATAATTTTTTTAAAAGGAACAACGAAAAGATCATTGTGATCTAATTTTGTTCCGGTTGGCTTTGTGGCTTAAGAGGAAAAGATCTTCGAATGAGTTTTTGCTTTGGTGTCCAATGTTATTCGAAGTTCCATGCCGGTGCCCATCTTTGATAAAGCACAGACTTGCCAGATATTTTATTGACAAAGACCGTCCAAAGACTTTTGTGGCCAGGTTTTTGCTTTTCTGCTTTAAGAAGTAATTCTGTGAATGCTTTTTCATAGGGCTAAAACAAATTTCCCAGGTGGCAGCCATACTGGATATGAAGCGGACTTGTCGATCATATCTGTTAAAGTGGACTAATCCAGGATTATTCTAAATACGTTTAGATCCAATTGGCTAAGTAGTTTCAGAATTCTTTGAGTGTGTTTTCCTCAGGTCCCATTGAGTTCAAGTTCACTGTTGGCGGCCATTTTAACGGATTCGCCAGACAACTTTCATCATGACGATAAATGTAGTCCTGGACAAGCGGTGAACATTTTTGCAAATAAAAATTGACCTCAATTTTAAAATCGTTTTTGAGATTTAAGACAAAATGTAAAACCATAAAAGTGTGACATTAAAAGGTGATAACTTCTTTGCAAGTCTTTAGATTTTCTTCAAAATTCACAGATGAGTAGATCTTGATACCCTAAACATTTTTTTAAACACGAAATCTTTCTGGTATAGGTTTTTTACTAAAAAAGATTTAAAATTCTACGGAAAATGGCAATAACTCGTTGCGGATTTTCTTAGATAGTTCAGCGTAGGTAGATCTTGTCATACTTATTATTTTTGCCCTATGTCAGAGTTTTGATATTATTTTTGCCCTATGTCAGAGTTTTGATATTATTTTTGCCCCATATCAGATGTTTAATCTTTGCGATAGTACTTTAGTTATTTGCCAAGAACAGCAATTTACCCCCTATGTTCTATTTTTGTAACAGCAGCAATGCTGATTTCTCGGACATAATTTTGAAACTAAATATCCTGGTCATGTTTGGTTAAATTTTGCTCAGAGGTTTCAGCAGAGAAGATTTTATGACTGAAAAACGGACAGACAACGAACGGACGGACGGACACCAAGTGACAGCAATAACTCACATGTTCGTTTTGGCAAGGGTGAGCTAAAAAAGAAACAATTTACACTCCAAAATTATTTAAAAAATTATGATACCATTTGTGTTTATATCTTTTTTAACCATAAGTTTGATCTGTTCCAGTTTTAGTCCCTTACAAATAGATCTCATATTAAAGTATCGTTTAGTTTCACTTTTTTAATTTGGCCATTATTCCCAACCTATATATGATATGCATGGTTTACTTTAAATGGGTGAACACTACATAGCATTTTAAACTGATCAAATCTTAACAAAGTCATTTACGTATTGCATTTTTTTCTGATTTATGCTTCCCATATAAAGTCAGTTCGACGGGTTGTCCTACACTTACTCAAATTCGAAACTAATACGTTTTTTTTTCTGAAAATTATACAAGACCTAGTGATGAACATAGTAATGGACAACTGTAATAGCTGTGTCTATATCCTGTATAGATTTCGATTTTAAGGGTTCCTTCTTTTTCATGTGCAATATCTCTTAGCGTATTGATGCCACATGAAGAAAATAATATCTCGTAATTATGAGATAATATCTCATAATTATGAGATATCTTTCCATAATTATTGAGATAACATCTCATAATAATGAGGTATTATTTTATAATTATGAGATAATAAGTCAAAATTACGAGATAATTATCTCATAATTATGAAACAGCATTTCATAAATATGATATATTATCTAAAAATTACTAGATAATATCGCATAATAATGAGTTAAAAAGTCATATTTATGAGATACTTATCTCATGATTATGATATATTTTCTCATAATAATGAGATAATATCTCATAATTATGAGATAATGTCTCATAATTATGAGATAATATCTCATAATTATGAATAGTATATCATAATAATGAAATAACATCTTATAATTACGACATTATTATCTTAAAATTACAAGATAATTTCCTCAACATTTTGCAATAATATCATATAATTATGAGATTTTATTTCATTATTATGAGATACTATTTCATAATTATGAGATATTATCTCATAATTACGAGATTATTTTTTTTCTTCATGTGGTAAAAATACGCTTCCGTACTACATGTACATAATCAATGACCGATGCCGTTCGTACACTGCACCTATTGTTTTTCAGTCTTGAAGCCTTTTCAGACTTGAAAACATTTTTCTATTTCAACGTTCACTTTTAAAGAAAATTAACTGTTAGTATTTTATTGTGTGCAGAAAACAAACGTTTATGTATTATTAAATTCTGATTATTTGCTTTTAAATATTAAAACAGTAAATACCTAAATGGGAAAGTAAGAAATAACTAGACTTAACTGTTTCTTTGTATGTCACATTTAAATATCGACTGTAAGGTGCACTGAAATAGTCATGTGGTCAAATGACATCACAAGTCTTTAAATACTGAATTTCTTTTTGGGTTACTCCTAAAAGAAAACTCTACTGTCAATAGTTCAAAACAGATTTCTTGAAATTCACGCAGATGGGAAGAAAACACTTATTTGAAAATTGAAAAAACGAAAACAACTTCTAGTTTCATTAATAAGCAAACAAAAGCATCGATGAAAAAAACGTCATTTCGCATATTCAGAATCAAAATTCACAGTAACTTCGGTATTTAGTTATTTGTTACCACTGGGTCGATGCCTCTGCTGGTGGACTGTCTGTCCCAGAGGGTATTCACCAGCCCAGTAGTCAGTGCTTCGGTGTTGACCCGAAAACCGATTGTATTTGGAACCTTACAATATCTAATTTAAGTAAATTTTGTTGAAACTAAGGAGTATCTCCGTCATGCAAAGCTCTGTCCTTAGCTGATTTTGGCTTTCTATTTAGATCATATTTGGTTTTTTGTTCTCTATCAGTTTTTTAACATATTTGATTTTATGGTCTTCCAAACGTTTAGATTTTATCTGCACTGAAGAGACATGAGTTGTCGAAATGCGCATATGCAGAATCAAAATTCACAGTAACCTCGGTATTTAGTTATTATCCGTGATATTATTTTTTAAATACCCTCACCTTTTATTAAGAAATACGATTTGTCTTGTCCGTCTGACCGTCACAATTTGGTTTGCGGTGATAACTAGTAAAGTTTAAATATTTTGGAACAATGTTGCTTTCCATAAAATTTTCACTGTGATTTTTATTTTATTTTATTTGTTTTTATTATTATATAATAGTTTTTTGTTCCATAGTTACTATCCTTGAATTAATAAAAAAAATCTCCAGATGCAAATTAAAACTATAACACTATTGGTCTTTCATGGATTCAAGACATCATTTCTGGTCTAAATCGTAAAGTCTAAGCACCAAGAAAAAAGCTTAACATAATACAATTAATGACTTCCATTAAGGTTAATATAACGATCTATCATTCCAAGAGAAATAATATTTACCGAGGCTTTAGTCGTGGTAAATATCCTTTTCTCTTGGAATTATAGATCCTCATATTAACTGAAATGGAAGTCATTCATTGTTTTATTATATGACATATTTATTACGCACATTTTTTTTATCTTTGCATTCCCACATATTAGAAACGATGTAGTTAATGTCAGCACATTTTCCTTTATGATAGGACACAACAAAAATAAAGTTTTGACATAAATAAATGTGTTAATTTTATTTTCTTTAATAATTTTAAGTTGGTTTATTGAAATAAAACATTTACCTCAGCTAAATATACTTTTTGGCTCCTTGCCAGCTTTTGGAATGTTATGTTAACCTGACCTACTTTTCTTGAGTGATTATAATATTTTGTCAAAAATGGTTGCTAAGGCATTGGCCAATGAAAACTAAGCAGAATCATCAGTCATATAATAAAATAATTTAACTAATTAAATATTGCATCGACCAATCAATATACATGATAAAACTTTATAAACCTACCATCACATTTTCGAATTGATTGATTCACGATGGCGCATTCAATTTGTTGCTGAAAGAGAGACACTCATCAACGATGTCCTGAACCATGTGGTATAACTACAAATGATACTGAGAAATAAAAGGGAATATTTGAACCGTTTGAATTCCAGAGAAAAAAACTCACATAAGCGTTGTTGGATTTACTCCAAAGAAAAAGAGACTCGAAGCTGTCGATATCATCTGTCGTCCACAAAGTCGACCTGTTATCATTCATGAGATTCGAAAATAGACAGAACATGGAGATAGATTGTCTTGACCAATACAACGCATGCACAGTATCCGGAGAGTATCTGAAAATTTCTTCCTGAAATATAAACGATTTTCCTAAATAATGGTAGTCCCTACGGCCGACCACCCCCTCCCCCAAACAACAACAACAAAAACACAACCTCCGGCACCATGGCACTGTCAATACTTCCACCAAATATCGAATTAGTGAGTTTGTCCATATCACTAGTAAATAATTGCAACGAGACGGTGGGGCTGATTGAAATTTGGTAAAAACAGGAGAAAAACTAGGCGACATAGACATAGAACGGAGACAGAGAAGGGGGAGGGAGCAAACGACAACTCTGGACGGGATCTTAAAAGTGAAATAGGGACAGGGACAGAGTACTATTGGCCGTTGATAGGGTATAAATAAGAAAAAGTGACAGGGACCTGGGGAAAATGTCTAGTGTTCTCAAAACAAGAGTAACATTATGATAAGATGCCATGACACCTTGACAGTTCCATTGAGGACATTGAAATATGAACAATTAAATGAATTTCCTTTTGATTATCCCAAAACATCAAGACATTTATCACATAATTTCAACCTACCTTATCACACTATAATATGATCCTGAATTTTTTTCAATACTTCCAATAGTTCCCTTCCTTCGTTCCCTAGCGTAACCGTCATCATGCATTTGAATGAATTGAGTGACGTCACGTAAGTAACCGCGTCATGCATAAAAATTCGACAAAAAAAAAAATAGTGCATAGTTTTTACTATTGAACGAAAGTTGTTGAAAGACAAAACGTAAAAAAGGAATATAATTTGACTAAAAAGTAGTTTAGTTTGTATTCCATTGTGGAATTACCGATAAAAAAATATTAGTATTTTTGTTCGCTCGACAACGATAAGCCACTTCGTCATAAGGCAGAATCGGGAGTATTTTATTCATGAGATAAAAGCACGTGACCACTCCCCTTTTTGGTGAATTACTTCCCTTTATTAAAGTTTATCTTTGAAAGTACATCTCAGTGTTCCGGATTATTTTCATACTATCCCCGTCTTTTTTCTAAAAGTACTGTATTAATGTTATCTTCCGTAATGAAAAGTTTTTGTTGTGGGAATTTCAAAACATAGAAATTATGGTTTAACCCAGTCTATAGAAGGATTTCCCGTCGCTAGAAAGCTTGGAATTACACATTTTCAATTTAATTTGGCCGCAAATTTTCTTGAGTAAGTTTAAAAGGGACAACTGCGAGTTATATTTCACAGTCATATGCGGACAAATTTGCTACATATTTATCTTTGATGTGTATTTTTCTGTCAAAGATAGCTTACTCGGCAGTTCTGCAATGTCTTCTACAGAAAAAACGTCATGATCCCGCTTCGAATTTCAAACTTAATTGGCCTGAAATTTTCATTATTACAGATAAGTATTTATGTACAGAATAGACGTAAACAATTTGTAGAATCTTGCTAGATGCGAACAAATATGTTCTGTAGCGTATTATTAGATAATTTTGCAAATTTCAATATCTCCCCTATGCATTTCAACCAAACATGGCCGACAAGCAAGAGTTACAAGATGGCCGCTATGCAAATTAGTAAAGTACCCCTGATTCTGCCATATGTAGTTTCGACAACTTCCGCTTTATGGGGAAATCGGCCAGATGCATTATGGGAAGGATGGAAGCAAAACAGCAGACGAAGTGGGCGAGAGGGCAAATGGATTAATCATAAATGTGCAATTGTGTAAAACAAACCACTGGAGACATGTCTTTTACGGAATATGTCATTATTGGATAAAACCGTTACAGTGATGGAAACGTTCAACATTCCCTACCCCACGCACACGATCCGCACGATGAACACACACGATTCACACGTTGAGCGCACACAATTCGAACGATGAATGATACAGAAAGTTCTCAATCGTGTATCGTGTACCGTGTACCGTGTAACGTGCACCGTGTCGGTAAAAAAACGAACTCGAAATGAAAAATATCAGCGTGTAATAAAAGTAGAGATATTCTAAATTTAACAGCATAAATAAAATGGTAATTTAGAATGTGATATATAAAGAAAAAAACGATGTTCATTTTGACCAAAGAAAATACTAGTAGTCGGTTATAGCGTGTTACAAACTTTCTCCCGGGAACTGTATCCACTTTTGCCGTCACAATATCAGAGTAGGGTCGACAAAAGCTTAAAATGTTGTAATTTTGTCAGAAAAAGAAATAAATTAAATCAACAATGTTTAATCAAGGACGTTTAATAAAAAAATAATTTACGTCAAATAAAAAAGTCCTGATATATCACCGTAGTAAATGAACCTAAGAAAAGATACATTACTTTTAAATTAGATTTACACATACTAAAATTTTCTTATTATTTCAACATAAATATATAAGAAAGGGCACATTTTCTCTATTTTATTTTATACCAGTGTCCACAATACTAAAACTTGCTCTAACATTTGTCTTATTTAACCATAAATATAAAATATAGGGCACTGTTTCTCTATTTTATATTATACTGGTGCCTGCAACATTAAAACTTGATAGAATTAAACCATAAATGTAAAAGATAGGGCACATTTTCTCTATTTTATATTATACCGGTGTCCACAATATTATAACTTGATAGAATTTAATCATAAATATAAAAGATAGGGCACTTTTTCTCTATTTCATATCATACCGGTGTCCGCAATACTATAACTTGATAGAATTTAACCATAAATATAAAAGATAGGGCACTTTTTCTCTATTTAATATTATACCGGTGTCCGCAACATTAAAACTTGATAGAATTTACCCATAAATATAAAAGATAGGGCACATTTTCTCTATTTTATATTATACCGGTGTCCGCAATATTA
>MJUU01038958.1:12360-24013 GCA_002080025.1 Modiolus philippinarum
CAAGGGGTTTTGGAATTATGCCCCTTGAAACTTTGAAATTTTGCTAATTTTAGGGTTTTGTACTCATAACTTGTGAATGAAATAACATACTGTCTTCAAACTCGGTATGTAAACTGTTTACCACAAAACACAGGCCAAGTGTTATTTTGGGCTCAGTGGTACACATAGTTCTGGAGTTATGCCCCTTTTAACTTAGAAATTTTTTTAAACGTGGCGGGTATCATCTAATGCACCATTACTATTTTTTTTTATTGGAATGTAGAAATGTCATAAATTTTTGTGAAAAAATAGTTCCCAACTTCTGGATACAATTTATGTACACCAGAAGTTTCAAAATTGAACAAGACTTACAAATAAACAATGAAAGGAGTAAATGCAAATGAGACAAAGTCTCTACAAATACAGAACCAAGCAAAGGATTGCTTTTAGTGTTGTTCTTGGAACCCTATTATTCACCATTTCAGAAGCATATCTAGGATTGTACACCAAAATTTGTAATTATTCAGTAAATACCCATTATCCTTGCATATGTACAGGAAACAGAATATGCATAGAAGTAGAAATAAGGCATGGGATAGTGGCAGACAGTTAGTACTGTGAGATAAAAAAAATTACAATTCAAGTACCCACATTTAGTGCAGGATCAACATGTAGGGATCCCAACCTTTCCTCTTTCCTCTGTCATTCTGTCTCTGTCCTGTCAATTTATATCTGCATCTAATCCAAAACCACATAGTACTTCTCAACTAAAATTGCAATAATGGTTCAGTATATATTTTTGTGTTCTTTTTCAGTTCAGTCCAAGGTGAAAGAGGCATATGTAATAGCAGTTGAAGATGAGGCACAAAAAAGGCTGGAAAAGCTGTCCCTATTACACAAAGTACAGCCAGTTGATATGACAAAACTTGCTTCTGAAAGTCTGGAAACATCACATGATTCAGAAACATGTGTAGAAATTAATCCTGTTCATCAAACAATTGTATCTGTGGAAACACATAATCAAAATGCTCAAAATGGTTTTATTGAAATGACAGAATTTGATTCATTAGAAATGGAAGCAACTAAAAAGCCTAAGAGTG
Organism: Modiolus philippinarum; assembly: GCA_002080025.1. Taxonomy (NCBI): domain Eukaryota; kingdom Metazoa; phylum Mollusca; class Bivalvia; order Mytilida; family Modiolidae; genus Modiolus; species Modiolus philippinarum. The sequence goes on from MJUU01038958.1 coordinate 13,440, forward strand.
ATAAAAGGAGGAAAAATACAAGTAATCCTAATTCTGATCTGGATTCTCCTTTGATAGAATCCATGCCAAATGTTTATCCTAACCAAGAAAATATACATAATACTAGTGAAAGTTTTACCGATTCATTTCAAGAATCGTTTGATCAGGAAGATGGGACTATGCATAGAGAAATGGCAATTGATTGCCCAGATAATTTCATAGCTACAGTGAAAATTCCGCCCAAATTACCCCCGTCTTATCAAAATTCAACAGACTCTCTACCAAGAGCGCCACCTACTACTCCATCAAAAAGCTTGCATCAAAATGAAGACAAAAACTCAACAGACTCAACTTTAAAGTCAGCGTCAGTAATAATGTCAAATGGACGACAAAATCATCCTCTTAGTGAGGAGCAATTAGAAAGATTACATAAACATCAAGAAGAGTTACGCAAACGGCGAGAAGAAGAAAGCCGGTTAGCAAGGGAGGAGGAATTTCTACGCACTTCTTTACGGGGATCAAAAAAATTACAAGCGTTAGAGAAGAAGAAACAATTAGAACCACAAGGTGTTATTAACACTGCCTATGATAATAGTGTAGATGATTTCGATAATTTGGATGATGGATTTAGTAGTGTTCATGGACCTTTAGAAAAGGAAAGATATATGAAGAAAAATATTAGTAAGTTTATAAATCTTTCAAGAATTGTGCTTTTCTGGTTATATGAACAAAAAGGTAATTAGAACAAAATTATCAATGTTTATAAAAAACACTCATGTAGCATGGATGGATACATTAGTATTTTATTGTTCATTTTACATTAGGCATTTTGATTGTTCATATCACATGTGGCATGTTGGTTGCTCATTTCACCTTAGGGATTTTAATTGTTTACATAAAGTCAAAAGTTTTCATAATGGGGATGATTTTCTTCTGCTGTTATTAACAGTCAAGAATTGTCCATTACTATTCTTTTGTTTAATAGCGGTATTTGGATTGTTGGCCATTACCGCTTTGGTGTTGAGCCTTCTATTAAAGTAGAAAAGGGGAGACTTCTGTATGGTGATTCTGCCGGCAGCTACAGCATCAGAAGCAACAGTGACAGCTCCGTTCACAATTGTTGAAGTTTTATCTTGTGTCTGTTAAACTTTAACCACTCATTGATATTTGGAATACAGTTGCATTAGTATCAGTGCATATCAGTTTCAGTGGCGTTTAATGTCTATGCCCCTGCAGTCATGCTCCACTGACTTTGAAATTTTGAATCATTCTAGCCACTTGTATTTGACATGCAGTTGCATTTTTGAGGAGTACATAACACCAAACAAAAATTTCCAACTGAATGTGAAGGTAGCTCCAGTTAATTATACATCAATGGCATATCTGGTTTGTCACCTATATCCATGACTGATGATACACAACCCTTACATCAAGATTTTCTTATTTGTTGTTAGTGTATTGATTAAGATATTATCTTTATGAAAATAAAATTTTAGAACCCTCCGTAAAAAATTTTTTTTATCTACCTCAAAGAATTTATTTATTACACATGATCCATGTCTACTTGTTTTATATTTTATATGTTGATATTGGTTTTATATATGACAGTTTCACAGTACAAATGTATCGTATAAAAAATATTTTTTACTTCCTTTAGTTTTTATAATTGCATATTTTCTTAATTTAAGAGACACCCATTATGAATTTTAAGATTTTAATTTTGGAAAAGATGTTTAGTAGGTGAATTCTTACCAAAAAACATAAATTACATTGATGTTATATACGCAAATCAAATAAGCAATTTTAAGGTACTGAAACTTTGGTATGCCACTATGCCATAACTTTGTTATTGATTCTGATAGTAAATCACAGAATTGACTCCATTACACCATCCTATCAAAATAACAATATTAAGTGCTTTCAATAGACACAAAACAAAAAGCTGTACAGGGGGAATTGAAACAAATGATTCTGAAAATTTAATTACAAATCAATTCCAATTTTACAATATTTGTTCGGCAATAAAAAACTTAAAATTTCTGATAATACAATTTGTTTTCCAGGTGTGGATGATCTTTTTTCGTCACTACAGCACATCAAAACTCAGCTTAACTCCACGGACGATAAAAGTCAAATAGCAATCCTCCAACATTTATTTAACAATAATCAGTTTAGAACGGCAGTCAAAGCTCACAATAAAATGATACAAGTGACTTCTCGTTCGGTTGTGTATTCACCAGAAGGCAGCAATGCTTTACAGACGTCTAATGAGGTTGTGACGGTTTTACAACAAACACCTTCTCCTTATGCCAGTGATTTAGTAGAACTATTGTCTAGTTCAGGAATGAAAGTAAGTTATATTCAGAAGTGAGTACTTATAAGTTGTAAATTGTTAATTATACTCCCCCCCCCCCCCAAGACGAAGGTTAGGGGGGTATATAGGAATCGCCCTGTCTGTCCATTTGTCCGTCTGTCCCTCTGTCTGTCCGTCCATCTGTCCGTCTGTCCACACTTCTTGTAAGCGCAACTCCTCTTAAACCACTTGAAGGATTTTGATGAAACTTTATACAAAGGAAGGACACTATATGGACATGTGCATGAAGGAATATGAATATTGTCTGAAACCAGGAAGTTGAGATAATTTGACTTTGTCTTTTCATCGATTCCATCCGCACACATTAACTCGTAACCACAACTCCTCTTAAACCCCTTGAAGGATTTTAATGAAACTTTACACAAAGGAAGGACACTGTATGAAGATGTGCATGAAGGAATATAATTATTGTCTGAAACCATTAAGGGGAGATAATTTGACTTTTTACGTTTCAGTGATTCCATCTTCACAGATTACCTCGTAAACACAGCTCCTCTAAAACCACAAGAAGGATTTTGATGAAACTTCACATGAAGGAAGGACACTATATAGACATGTGCATGAAGGGACAGTGTTTTCCATTCGCCATTTAAGCTGGCTTTGCTGACCACGTTCTTTTGCAGGCCGACCACCTTTGCCTTCGGCAAGGTGGTCGGTAAAAATGGATATTTTTCAGTTCCGTACTGAAGTAGTTCCGTTGTTGTTTTCATTAAACAAAATGGCGGATCCGAACAAAAAGGAACAGAATGGATGTTTTCTTTCGTACAAAACGAAAAGGGAAGATACGGGACGAAATTATTCAAAGCAGGGAGAACAAACCTTTGGAGAAATCGTCAACATGAGGACCACCATTCAGTTTGAATATAATGGCACGAAAAAACGATCAAAATAGCAAGTACGAAAACGACACTTATGATAAACACGCAAATACGACAGGATTTCAAACCATATAATAATAACAAACAATTCACATTTTAGTTCCGTATGCCATATATGTACAAAAAGGGGTCATGGATAGCAAGCAGAAGTGTGTTATACTCATTAAAAAGTAAAACCCAAAAATAAAACATGAATGGATTTAAAACTTTACTGTCCAATCTGAATAACAACAAAACAAAAATTTATTACTTTTAATTTACTTAAATATGTATCAAGTAATCAAATTTACAGTTTTTTTATATACATTACCAAAATACAGCACGCGAATGCTGCAAATATACAAAGCCGGCTATCTTGAATTTCAAAAACAACCACCTTTCGTTTGGCAAAAAAGGAAAACACTGAGGGATATGATTATTGTCCAAAACCAGGAAGGGGAGATAATTCAACTTACACAGATTACCTCGTAAGCACATTTCCTCTAAAACCACAAGAAGGATTTTGATGAAACTTCACATGAAGGAAGGACACAATATAGACATGTGCATGGAGGAATATGATTATTGTCCAAAACCAGGAGGGGGAGATAATTCAACTTAGACTTTTCATCAATTCCATTTGCACAGATTACCCCGTAAGCACAACTCCTCTTAAACCACTTAAAGGATTTTAATGAAACTTTACACGAAGGAAGGACACTATATGGACATGTGCATAAAAGAATATAATTTTTTGTTGAAAACCTTGAAGGGGAGATGATTCGACTTTTGATTTTTCATTGATTCCATCTACGTATACACAGATTACCTGGTAAGCGCAACTCCTCTTAAACCACTGGAAGAATTTTAATGACTCCTTAAACAAAGGAAGGATACTATATACAGATGTGTATGAAGGAATATTATTATTGTCTGAAACCAAGAAGGGGAGATAATTTGACTTTGACTTTTTATTGATTCCTTCTGCAATGATTTTTTGGACTTGACAAATTTTTCACACAAAAAAATTCAAAGGAGACCCTGTAGATATTGTGAAACAAAACTGTTGGAGAGAAACAACCTTTTCATTGTAATCCCCTTGAGAAGTTTTTTCAAAGTGTTGGAACGAAACTGCTCTAAAGTTATGAAGTTTGTGAAAGGAGTCAAAGAGACCAAAAAAGGGTTGATTTTATTTTTATTTTGACAGAAAAGTTATTTCTTGAGGGTTATATCATTGTGTCCATACTCATATTGTATCCACACTTGTACAGTGTTCACACCTATATTGTGTCCACATGCACCTAAATTTGCATTTACCATATTGATTCAGGGTTTAATGAGCGGAGGGTATATATATCTGCCGTTCGGAGACAGCTCTTGTTACTGTTAGATTTAACAGTTTACTACTGTGAATTGTATACCTCCTAACTTTTTAAAATTCTCACTCTAGACAACTCCCAGCATACTATAAGGTTTTAAAGTGGTTTGTTGATTGACTTTCCTGTTGCTTTTTATCTTCTTTATGACATAGTCTTCTTTTATTCGATAACCTAGGGACTGTTTTGTAAAGGAGGGAAGACAATTTTAGAGATGCCAACCCCTCTGATTTCGGCAGAGTTTCTGCAATTTTTATGCCAAAAATCCACTCTTCGATCTCGTAATGAAAAATTAAACTCTGATTTTTTTTTTCAAATCGAGAATTTTTTCGTTGTTTGGACCGAAATTGGTGCATATTATGTTATATTTTATAATATTGATCACTTCAACGCTTGAAAATCCCATTTGAAAAAAAGTTTGTCCGATATCAGATTGATAAAAATGACCGATCTTCACAACACAGTCTCTGAACAAGATATATAGAAATGTGCAAAAAGCAAAGCTATATCGGTGAATGGATATAATGTTGGACATCTGAATATTCTTTTTAAAAATATTGACTGTGCTCTTAATTATTTCATTTTCTTTGCCACCAATGGGCCAGTGACCAGGTTGTAGCCTGGACCTGAGAACTGGTCTCAAGCTGGCTATCGATTGTGTGCCGACGCCAAACGGACCAGGACCCAAGACTTAAGTCAGCTAAAGAACGTACATGAACAAAATCAAATATATATGTTAATATGTAATCACGTTTTAAGCAACATTGATTGTCCATTTATTGTTGAATATTCTGAAGAAAGGTCATTTTCACCTCAAAAAAATAGCTTCTTAACATGCTTAAAGGTCATGAAGGTCATAATCTTGTGTCAGGATAATGCCAGAATCCAGGATTTTGCTTCTTTTACCCCGTTGTAGGAAGACCCAGCTTCTCTGAGTCAGTAATCCTATTTTTCTTCACATGGGTTTGGCATCTGCATAATTGCTTCTTGAAAACTTAATATATGATGCATTAATGAACAAGAACCCAACCTCAAGTGGTAGGAGGTATTAAATTGGAAAGTGATATATATATGAAATGCTAGAGCTTCAAGTTTTAGTTTGTCATGTTGTTTTGTTGTTTTCATTGTAAAGATACGATAAATTTCAAGTTTTAAGTCTAACTCAGTCTCACATGTTATGTTGTTAACTCCATGGAGCAGAAGCTTTAAAGATGTCCTGATATTATGTTTCTCTATGATGTTTTTAAATTTTTTTTTATAAAATTCATGAATAATTTGTTTGTTTTAGAATTTGTTACGAGCCCATGATGGAGTTGCTGATCATCAATCAAAACCATCTAATCTTGGAGATGATGATTTTAATGAAGATCCAATATCAAATTATGGAGAGGATACTGTCAAAATTATACACCTTGAAAAAACTAATGAACCTTTGGTAAGTGAGTCAAGTCTGTACCACTATACAAATTGTTTCACAAAATAGATAAAAGACATAAAGACTGTAATAATTCTGTCCCAAGTTTTTGCATCCTTTGGTATCAAATAACTATTGAGTATCCTTTTCTTGAATATGAAATATATTCCACCAGACAATAATGAGGGGAAATGTAGTTGCATGTAAGACCCCGAAAAGAAAATAGAAAATGTGATTTTTTCTATAGATGGTTGTTTCCTATCTAAGACAGCCCATAGAAGACGATTTCACTGGTAAATGACTAGTCTAAAGTGTTGTTTTATTTAAGTCACAATTTTAACTTCATGTCTGATTTCTACACTTTACACAACCAAATTTTAACTTAAATTCAATCAACAATGAACAGATTAATGTTATATATGCAAATAATTAAATGTTGTATTTAACTATTTTGACTTTTGTAGGGAGCTACTGTTAGAAATGAAGAAGATGCTGTTATTATAGGTAGAATTGTAAAAGGTGGTACTGCTGAAAAGAGTGGTAAGTCATTAAATAGTACAATCTGATACAGTGCTGGACCATAAAAGTATGTCAGATTACACAGGTGTAAGGAATACAAATGGTAAATGACTTGTAAGTTACATAGATGCCAACCCTTACGGATTCAATAGAACATAACAGAATATTCTATAAGTCACAACAGATCAATAATGCATGATTTTTAAAACATTAGATAGTGTACAATATTTCAAGATATTCTGCACATTATTTTGCAACCACTCGGTGATATAGATTCAATAAATAGAAATATTTTTGATAATTACTGAGAGAAGACCAAAATTACTGAAAATTCAGTTGATGGTTACTGATTGAGGCTGAAAAGGGTTGGCATCTATGTAAGTAATGTCAGATTTGAACAAGATGTCTGATTAAACAACTTTAAGCATAGATTTATTAGATTTAGTTGAAAATTAAAGATTTTAGCAAATTGAAATCACAGACAGGAAGTGCCTATCCCTAGGCTGTGACCTATACGGGAACCAGTTTTGTCTTATATTACAGTGAAGGTCGGTTGATTTTTCATGGGGGGATAACGAAAGATGTGTGTTACAAATGCAGCAGCATGTGCAATATAACATGGGAGGCAATGGGAGATGGAATTAGTGGTGTTACACCTTGTACAAACTGTAACCTTATCTGGGCTTATGCAGAGTTTAAAGCAATTGCCAGAATTTCAGAGAAACATTTAATTAGACCAATCTAAATCTGGACATAACATGTAAGCAAAGGGCTTGAAACTTTGTTCTTTACAAAAAGTACCCCAAAAAATGCAACAAAAAATAGGTAAGTTATTCATTTGGACATGCTACATGACAGTCTCACCCATGGTAGCCTTCAGCTATATGAACTTTTTGCAGGATTTCTGATATGTTTTATCTTTCACCCAGCGCTAGATTCTTTATTTTTGTAAATAAAAGACTATTTAGTAAAAATGATGTTTTAACTTTCAGCTATGGTGATATTAATGCATCAATAGTTATTAACTACTGTAAATCACCTTTAATTCTTGAGCTATTTATTTTTCACTATATACACAGAAATGAAACCATCACTTATGCATGTTAGTTATTTAAGTAAGAAGAAGGAACTATCAAAAAAATAAATTGCCACAAAATTAACCCAAGGTAAATAAGGAGAATAATGTCATTTACAGTATATGATTCATACTGAGTAAATTGTTGGGAATTACAAGCAAAATGTAGTTTACAATATATTTTCTGTCAGGTATGCTACATGAAGGAGATGAAATTTTAGAAGTGAATGGTATTGACATGAAAGGAAAGAACATCAATGATGTATCAGAAATGTTGGTAGGTTTACAATTATTACTTGTACAGGTAAACTATTCAAATTAGGTCAATCAATAATGTAAAAATGCTGAAGGGTTTTAATAGGGACCGGCATTAATGGAGATGGGGGTGCCCTACAGTTCTCACTTTGTCTGTCTGTCTGTCTGACTGTCCGTTTTCCTCTGTCCATCATTTGTGCTAAAAAATAATGATAGTTGACACTTGAAATGATCATTAGAGTATCGATTGCCAAATTTAAGCTAGTCATTTGTCTTATGTTTTCTTGCCTGTGGCTAAAGCTGTAGGACAAAATAAAAAATCTTATATTTCTATTGTCAACATGAAGAATATATATTTAAAGCTTTTGTTGAATATGGTCATTAAATTATTTTGGAATTTCTTTTATGGGCCGAAGCTGATGTATGGTCAAGGGACAACTTCCATTCAATTAACATGAATAAAAAATGTCGGGAAAAACATTTTCTTTATTTTCCAAAGTTGTTGGATGTTGGTATTAAACCTCAATATACTTAGTGAAAGGTTGCATTCTAAGAGACTGAAGACTGATGCAAGTGCAGATGAATGTACGTATGGCGATCTGTACAGACCAGAAAAAAAAACGATCAGGCAATGCAATATTAACAGCTCAAAACACAAAATAACTACTTGATATAAATTTAACGTTTTCTGCCAGTAGATCATGCCTTTCTACATTGTATGTTAATTACACAAGATTTATTTTTTTCAGGCCAACATGACCGGAACAATAACCTTCATGATTATTCCTAGTGGTGACTTTAAACCAAAACTTGGAGGAACAGATGAAGTGGTAAAATATTTTTTCTTGTAATAAGAATGAGTATTTAAATATACATTTATTTTTTGCTCTTAGTAAGGTCTATTACCAGTGACTTGTTTCAGATGAAATTGTTGAATGCCGGTTAGAATGTCTAAGGGACGAGATGTATATAAAATGAAGTAAGGTTAAAACGTGTAACTTGTAAATTTGAAGTGAGTCTCGATGGGGTATAAACAGGAAGCTTGAAACGGGATTGTGGCAAAAAAGCACATGAAAATGGGAAAAGATGTCAAGCCTGAAGCAGAAACCGCTGAAAAAAGAACCTGTGAAACGGGAAAAGGTGTCTTCTTTAAGAGTCTTTTAAAATATTTTCCTTCTAGGGAAACGAGAAGTAAAAAAAAAAATGGGATTTCAGGAAAGGGACCCCCTATTGAAATCCCATTTGAATATGCACATTCAATGATAGATGATTTAATTGGAAGAAAATGTTAAGTAGTAAATAAAAGATGAAATTTGATTTGATTAATTATACCTTCGCAAACAAAGTTTGGGGGCATATAGGAATCACCTTGTCTGTCCATCTGTGTACCTTGTCAGCGCATGTTCTCCAAAACGGCTGCTTGGATTTTCATGAAATGTTACACAGTTGTAGTACACCACCTGAAGATGTGCATGAAATAATATGGTTCCTTTCTGAAATTTTGAAGGGGAGATAATTCGTCTTTGAATATTTTCTGGCAAAAGGGGAGGGCGAACCTTGTCAGCGCATGTTCTTCTAAACGGATTCATAGAATTTTAACCGGGTTTTCCCGTTGGGAAATCCGGTTATTGAAATGCTGATGTACAGTGGTTGAGCGGGCGGTCCGATCTTGTAAGCGCAACTCCTCTGTAACCGTTCAACAGAATTTCATGAAACTTTTTATGTAGCAAGGACATCATATGTAGATGTGCATATTGTCGGGGATTTTTCATCATGCAATTTTTCCAGGAGTTATGCCCCTTTGAACTTAGAAATTTACAAGTATTTTGACCATATGCTCGTAAGCGCAACTCCTCTGTAACTGCAACTCCTCTGTAACCGTTCAACAGAATTTCATGAAACGTTGTATGTAGCAAGGACATCATATGTAGATGTGCATATTGTCGGGGATTTTTCAACGTGTTATTTATCCAGGAGTTATGCCTCTTTGAACTTTGAAATTTATAGGTGTTTTGACCATGTGTCTTTTATTTGACTTTTAAGTAAAGTATACCGTTTCAGTGATTTTTTAAGAGTGACGGCATACACTGCACCTCATAAGAGGAGGTATAAGTAAAACAGCTTTTCACACAAGTACCTATTTGTCCATTCTTATGGTGAAGGAAAACCCGGTTTGATATCTTATCGACATCCATTTCTAGTTATAAAATGTTGCACAGTTGTAGTACACCACCTGAAGATGTGCATGAAGTAATATGGTTGCTGCTCAAAATTTTGAAGGGGAGATAATTCATCTTTGAATATTTTCTGGTAAAAAGGAGGACGAAATTTGTAAGCGCATGTTCTCTAAAACGGGTATCTGGATTTTGATGAAATGTTACACAGTTGTAGTATACCACCTGAAGATTTGCAAGAAATAATATGGTTGCTGTCCGAAATTTTGAAAAGGAGATAATTCTTCTTTGAATAACTTGAAAAAGAGGGTAGGTATATCTATGTGTCCATACTTGTAATATGTCCACAATTGTGCTGTGTCCACAAATGTATTGTGTCCACATGCACTTAAATTTACATTTGCCATATTGATTCAGGGTTCAGTTAGCGGGGGTATAACTGGCTGCCATTCGGCGACGGCTCTAGTTTACATATGACCTCAAGTTATGAGGTTTTCATAATGACAAACGGAAATTCAGCTAGACTAAATATGAATTTCAACATATATTCA
>MJUU01038962.1:4348-22721 GCA_002080025.1 Modiolus philippinarum
CCCCCCCCCCCCCCCCCCCCCCCCCTTACCAGAAAGTCTGGATCCGCCATTGAACTGCATCTCTTAATATAATCATGACTTTTAGTCGTTTATTGTTTATATTTACATCTTATTATTTAAAAAGGTTTAGCATCCCGGGATTCCCAATCATCGTATTCATTACCTCGGCCCGTCTTTCAGGTAGCAGCTGACAGTTTTTTCAAATGCTAAAATTTGCCGCAGTCGTTTCCGAAATTTTTAAAACAATGATTTGAACAAGTTTATTAAAAACGAATGCATGTCAAGCTATTTACATGGAAGATCTTCATATTTCATGCCTTAACAGCTTTCATTTCACCCTCTTTTTTTCCTGTTCACATTATAAAACAGTAGGGGTAGTAGACAAGGTACAACAATACATGTATTCTCGCGCATTCTGACATCCCGATGCATGTTTCCTGCAAATGATGGCCAATAGTCCTGGTAAAATTTCACAAGTACTATACTCCTAGACCAAAAATACCAACAGCAACAAGGGTCCCTTCCGTAAAGTTTCTATAGTAATTTTTGTCTGAAGTCGGGCTGGTATATTTACATTTTTTCTCAAACGGCACAATTATTATACCCTACATTTGACTTCGGTATTTAGTTATTTGACCTTCCTAAAAGCCTCTAGACAACACTTATTGTAAATCAAAATGGACAGACAGTAAGTCACTTTCAAATATTTATGAAGAATTTTTAGTCAATTTAGTTGTCCTCTCACAACAACCAATTAAAGTCCCTTCATTTTGATTATTCTATAATTTTGGGGGTGGGGAATTAAAGATTAAAATCGATTGGAAGTACAAAGACATTGCTAAAACGACAACACAGAAAACAAAACGTTAGACACAGAAAACAATGACGTTAGACAAATACAAAGCACAGAAATAGAAATCACAACATTCAAAACAAAGGCACTCACAGTGTGAACCCCAGTGAAACTGAAAGTGACGGAAGGGTAAGGTGCTACGGAAGGGTAAGCATGTCCTGCTCTGTTAACAATAACCGTCAAACTGTGAGTGATTTACATTGTAGCAGTCTAGCAGATTATTGACATGGAATTATGTTCTGTTCATGATATTGCCGCCATTTTGTTGAAGATTTAATTAACCGGAGGGGTGATTTCTGTATGGGTGACCAGTTCCACCTATGTGCTAAAACTGGTTCAATAAACACGAACAGATAGTAGAATTTATATATCTGAGTTATTCCGTAATACGTGAAAAAAGGTGTAATTTCGTATGTATATCGAATCCATTGCTATAGATAGGCCATATACATGACACAGGTAACAAATGTTATTTTCTCCTTTGACAAATAACTACGCGACAGGAGCATTGAACTAGTTTTTGATAGAGACAGGGACGTAAATACTTTGAATATTTATAGTGTATGTGTATATTTTTATCAATTTTATACAGAAACACCGTCACTATTCGACATACAAAAGCGGGTTCAGTGGCGGATCCAGAGTTTCTGCTAAGGGGGGCCCGACCAATATTTTTTTTCAAAAGGGGGGCCCGGAACCCATTTTTTTTAAACCCCCTAGGAATTTTAAATATTTTCCGGACTAAGGGGGGCCCAGGCCCCTCCGCCCCCCCCCCTAAATCCGCCACTGGGATTTTGTAAGATTTACGAACTATGTTTTGATCGGAATCATGCGTAAATAATCCTGACGCTCACGTGACATCTCTCGGATGATTTTAAGAACTCTCTAGTTAATGAAAGCTCCGATGGAGCTGAAACTCGAAAGCCCCGACAAAACTTCGTAGTCATCCAAAGAACTGCTGAATAGAAAATAACGAATTTAAATGTTAGAACCGATTTAATCAACGGGAACAGAAAGCACAATTTATCATTAGTGAATAAAAAAAATCACAGGCAGTTCCGTAATCACATGAAAATAATCGGAAGGGGTGGTTTCTGTATGGGTGACCAGTTCCACATATATGTGCTAAATAGCCAATCGAGGTGAATATTCGAGAACTGGTTCAACAAACACAAACAGAAAGTACAATTTATATATCTGAGTTATTCCGTAATACGTGAAAATAATCGTATCCATTGCTATAAATAGGCAAAACAAATGGCACAGGTAACAAATGTTATTTTCTCCTTTGACAAATAACTACGCGACAGGAGCATTGAACTAGTTCTTGATAGAGACAGGGACGTAGATACTGTGAATATTTAGTGTATGTGTATATTTTTATCAATTTTATACAGGAACACCGTCACTATTCGACATACAAAAGCGGATTTTGAAAGCAATTTACGAACTATATTTGATCGGAAACATGCAGCTCTTTTGATACGTTAATAACCCTGCCGCTCACGTGACATCTCTCGGGTGATTTTAAGAACTCTCCGCCTTCGGCTTACGAGTTAAAAATTAACTGCATAAATAAATTCAATTGCATATAATGCATCGGCCTGTACATTTGATTTATCTCCCTTTGTAACTCTTCGAAAACAAATAATTTTATTCTAAATAAATTGCTTATTGCTCATATGTTATCGCTCTAAATATATATCATAAATGACATCTATAAATTTGGTATGACCATGATACGAGTACTATTTTGCTATCAGCGTCCAGCATCTAATTACATATGTTAGATTTGGATTTAAGCGTACCATAATATAGCATGAGAATATAAGAATGACAAATGTATCGGCTACTTTCGGATGGAAAAAATTACTCTGCCATTCTTAAACGTATAGTCCCCAAATATTTCACGACATGACATTTTTATCAAAGTGAAAAAAAAATAAGATTGGTATTTTTATTATCTATCATTGCAAAAAATCTTGACGAAAATTACTCTTAAATGTAAAAAATGTCAGAAATTGGCTCTATAAGTAAATAAGAAATAGTGTACCATTTATCACGCCTAAAGTCCGTTGAAATGGCATATCCATAAAGATCTTGTGACAGTATTGGTATCGTTTTACCATTGCATAGGCTTTATGTTATATCAGTATTTATATGAATTGTCATCCTCTTTTTCTCTACCTAACACGAAGCCTTAAACGTCCAAAGCTACCAGTACATATCTACAGAATATATACATTGGGTAGAGAAATCCGCACTACTTCAACACCTTACAGAGCACATATTTATATCTCATTTCTTTGATAAATCATTCTGTTCTTGAACGCCATTCTTCAAACTATCTCAAATTTTCTGTGTCCACCCATGTTGCTCCATTATTTGGTGTCAAATGCGGAGATATCGTTTAGCCATTTAAGAGATGACAACATGATCTATTTGTCTACTTGTTAAAAAGATTAAATATTCTTCTGTCAATCCAACGGCCTACCATGCCAGCAAGCTGTAAGTTAAAATTAAGAACAATTTTACATAAAGATTACCGTGTTTGCATGTTTTATTTTCAATTTGTTCACTAGATATGATAAAATCCTATCTACTGAACTCTGTCATACTTTTATTTAGGGTAATATGAATTTCAATAAACAGAAAAAGCAAAAACGAACGAGTTAATAGTCTGAGGTCCATATAAATTATTTCATCTGGTAAAAGTTAACTGATGTTTTTCAAGATAAATATTAAAGACTGTAACTTATCAAGTCACCTTCACGTGTCTGTGTCTGAAATGGAAACGGATGTTTTCTGCTAGATTTCACGAATTTGACATTTCCGGTTTTCACAAAAAAATTGGATAGATTTGATGACAGTGTGAAGGGTACCGTGAACGAAGTAGGACATTTACCTGATGTCACTTCCGGTATCTATATAGGAGTTCATACTGTAAGTGCATGCCTTAGTTTTGAGTGTTGTGTTTTTATTTCAGTGTTTTGTGGCTGTCTCGTGTATTTGTTTTTCTGTGTTATCTTTTTTGCAATGTTTCCAGACTTTGATTCAGTTACCGTCCATCTTTTGTTCCTTTGGTAATACTGCCATTGTTTTTTCGATGAAATCTTGATAGCTGGGGAAAACACATTGCACATCCCTGACCAGAGCTAAAAATGTTACAGGTTTTTTTTTGTATTTTATTTTTTTATTCATTTGATGAATTTGATTAATTATATTGAAAATGCAAAACATACATTCCATGCATCCACAGACTTTTATTTTAGTTCCGCTATTTTTATGTCTATAGCAAGACTTGTTTAATAAGGCTTAGACAAATAAATTGTGTGTTTGGCGTAACATTGTTTTCAAAGTTAGGTAGGGTAGGTAGGATTTTTTTTTAATATCTTTTTTACATTGTAGTAATGGAGAAACATTTCTGACTTTAACAGTACTTGTTGTAAAACAGGCAAAAAAAGTTAGGGTAGGCATAAAAATTTAGGTAGGGTCGGGTTACCCTAAACTCACAACTTTTTTTTCTAGGCCTAACACCACCATTCGGTTCTTTTCTATATAAAGACCACTTTTACTTGATCCGAGGGCGTTGTTGTAGATTTGATGTGAAGAATGCAATTGACTGGCGACACGGAAACCATATTAACATATTCCACTTGTATTTTCAAATAAATAAAAAAAGTAAAAAGACTGACACTTTTCACATAGATTTCCAAAAATAAAAAAGAAACGCGCATAATTTCTGATACATGTAGTGTGCAACCGTTTTACACACAAAAAAATGCCTATCTTGGAAATAAAATTGGTGCTCCAGACAAATCACGTACCCTGTTAGAAACTTTTGACATTATTAACATGACTACGTTCAGCAACTGGTATTGTTCACATAAAAAATCAAAGTGTCATCAAACTTCTTATATATATATAAAATTAATCTGCAAAATTAGAAATTCCTATCTTGGATACAAAAGGAGATTTGCTCCGGATAAATGTTGAAGCATGCTGGCAATCGACCGCCCACGGTCCATTTTTTACCTTGTTACTCCCTACCTCTATCTTTATTTTCATTGTTCATAATTTTATGTTTGATATAAGATGTGTATACATTTTACCTTTTAACGTATTTAACTTGTTTGTTTATTTGTGTTTATACAAACTGCCTCACAGCACTCTTCATTTTATTTTACTCTATTAAATACTATACTTACACTATATTTTGTACATGTATCATCTTTAAACCATCCACCAAGATCACTATAAACCTGGGCTTGATAAGGTTTGTGTAGTTTTTCACACATCTTACAGTACATGTCTTCACTTCCGCTAGCCATCATATACTTTTTACGCCATTCAAAATATTGCTGAAATAATGTTTCGTTAGCACTCACTTTATTAAGATAAATAATTAAGTCCTCTGTTGTGTCAAAATCATAAACATTTATGTAAGACTTTGGAATAACATTTGGATGTGCCTGTCCATGTATCCAATTTACAATAGGAATGATATCTGAATCACTTTGTAACGTTTCCCAATATTTCTCCGTGACGTAATTTGTACAATGTGAATTTTCAAACGCAAGCTTGAATTTGTAAAGATCTAATTCTTTCTTTGGTAGACAGGGTCCGTGATTACCAATGCACTTCTTTGGGCTACAGCGTCCATATATATCTATTTCCATATATTTACTTAATTCTTTTATATATTTAAATCTCCTTCCGGCGTCGTGACAATTACTAATAGAAGCATATGCCGTCCTGTTTTTATGTTTCAGTGACACAGGGGGCACTGGACTCCTATCCGTTTTTACTGTATATGTACCGTACTTTCCTAAAATTGTTGAATGGTTCCTGTATGAAAGGGTCCAATTGAAAACTCCGTTAAACCATTGATAATTCTTTTTTATCAAGGTTGTTGGTTCCAAAGTAAACAATATCCACGGTTGACGGTGTATTCGAATACCCGGCATATCTTTGAAATTTATGTCAGCATCGTGAAACATGACGGCATCACTAAGCGGAAGATATTGTCTGTCAACAGTAGGTGAACATTGGAATTTACAGTTTCTTAAGTACATTTTTAGTAATCTATCCCATTCTTTTGGATTTTCGAAATATCCTGTCCACAATAAAATCTGCTTCGACTTTCGAGATGAATTAGAATACACAATATCGTATCTCTGTATAAATAATTCCTCTGTAAAGTTTCCATGGTGATACGAAAACCTAGGTATAAGTGTGTACTTAAGGTCCAAATACACCAGTACTAGTGTTGCACAGAGAATTGACGATATACTTAGATATACTCGAATACTTGGTTTATTATTCATATTACTGTTATTTGAGCCTACAAAAAATACAAGCAGAACTAAAAAACGATATAAGTATAACCTTTTGGTCAAATATAATGTTCTTCCCTAGAACCACACCCCTATTGAGGGCAACTTTGGCTGCAGATGCTACCGGAGACAACAGACTTTTATTAGTGGTTGTTAACTGAACTTGTCCGTTACTTTGTTACAATGAAACAAACCTCAGTTGCAGGTAGGGGAAGGTCTAAATATTGCGACAGAGAAACCCCATCTGAACACCAAATGATAGAATTATAGGAAAATTGGACACTATCTCAAGATTCGAGTTAGTCTAATTCGTGGCCGGAAATGCACAACTTGTTTTTAATTAATGCAGCTAAACAGGGTGGAGGTTTTAAATATTGAACAATATCCGGTTTTGAGATGAAAAGTGAACTATGAAATTTTGACTTCAAATAATATATCCTTCCGAAAACTCTGCTTCAACCTCCAAGTCGTATGGAAGCAGGAGGCAGAACAGGTGTAATGTGTTTTCATGTTTACGTCGCAATTTATATGAAATGTTTACTGAAAATGTCTTTTGTCGCTGATATGAATAAAGTGAGACATGTCGGTGAATTTATCATCCTCGCAATCCAATTGTTTTTGACAAGTGCAAACGGTACCGGGTTGTTTCGCTCCTATTACCCGTTCGCTCCGGGTTATTTCGCGCCGGGTTGTTTCTCGCCGAAAAGTGCAGTGGGTCGTTTCGCTCCGATAATTAAAGGTAATGCATCATTATGTCGGATTACTTCTAAATTTCATTATTGAAAATATTGAACAGTGATTTCAAACCATACATCCTAATCAAATAATTAATGAAGTAATTAAGTTTAGTTTCAGACGTAATCATTAAATGATTAATCATTCTTTGAACTATCAGAATATAATAAAATAATTTATCAGTGTGTTAACTTTAAAATTAGTAAGACCCAAGCCCTTGAAGACATGTACTCCTTGAGAAAATTTTATAAAAAACAACATTTACACTTTTGGGAAATTCTTTGATCTTGTGTGAAAAGAGTGTAAATGGTGGTTGCGTGTTGTAGTGCAATTCTTAGTCTAATTCTTGTTTAAATTGTTTTGCGTAATAAAATTAAAAAAAACTCATGTTGTCTCCTTGGCATTCACCCCATTTCCTTTCTTTTTCATATTTATCTGTGTATCTTTATTTCTTAGTCTAGATTCAGAGTAAAAGGCTGAATTTGAATGGTCTAGAGCTCTTGAGATTCCTCAATTATCAATGAAGGGATATGGAGTAAATGCAAATGAGACAAAGTCTCTACAAATACATGGGATTGGGTTATTGTATATAAATGGTATCAGAAATTAACTTCAAGAGTCAAGTGGGAGGGGGGACTATCAAAGTCATTTCAAGAATTTCAAGGGGTTCGACAGGGTGGAATGATGTCTCCCATGTTGTATAAGGCTTTTATTAATCCCTTATTGAACTGGTTTGAAGATAAATGTTTAGGATATTCTATTGGGTCAATTAATATTGGCAGTCCGGCGTGTGCGGATGATTTAGTTTTGCTTTCTGATGATCCTTTTGAATTACAAACTATGTTGAATCTTCAGGAATTTTTTGCAAACAGAAATAGATATTGTATTAGTGAAGCTAAGAGTAAAATTATGATCTTTAATGGGAAAAAATCTACTGAAGTTACTGATGAATTTTATTTTCAAGATAGACCATTGGAAGTGGTTTCTCATTATACTCATATTGGAATTGAGCGTTCATCCTTATTAAGCAATTTTGTTGTAGAGAGAATTAAATTAGCACGCCGGAATCCTATGCATTGATGGGTGCAGGATTGCATGGATATAATGGAATTAACCCTCAGATTGCTATAAAACTTTGGAATATGTATGATCGTCCTCGTTTAGTTTTTGGACTTGATTCTATTGTCTTGACAAAAAGGGACCTTGTTGAGCTAAATTGTTTCCATAAATCACAACTAAAAAATTTTGATGAATTTGCCAGAACGAACAGCTGATGCTGGGGTGTACACTTTATCTGGACAACTGCCATTAGAAGCTTTTATTCATATACAAATTCTGGTAACATTGGGAAATATTATAAGACAAGATGGAGTTGAAAAGCAATTATGTATGAGACAAATTATTATGAAAGATGTGAAATCAAATAGTTGGTTTGTTTACGTAAATAAATTATTATCAATGTACAGTTTGAAATCTATATTTGATATTTTAGTGGATATTCCTAGTAAAATTATATGGAAAAGTTATATAAAACAACATGTTGAAAGCTTTTGGGTTAGCAAGTTAATGGATATGTCTGAGGGGAAATCAACACTAAAATAGTTAAATTGTAAACAAGTTGAAAGTAAGCAGTGTCATAATGTGTGGACTTCAGCTGGTCGTGATCCAGTTAGTATAAAAAACGCAAATGTGAAGGCAAGATTATTGACTGGAACTTATATTTTGCAATCAAGTAGAAATAAGTTTAAAAGTCAAAATTATTTTGAATTGTGTCCGCTTTGTAAGGTTGATAATGAAAGTATTGAGCATTTTGATCTAAATTGTAAGGCCACCAATGAAATAAGACATGTTTTCATGAGTAAAATTCAAAATCTTGTAAGTGAAGTTGATGTAAAATTGGTATCAAAAATTTTTGGAAGTGCAAATAATTTTTTATTAATGCAAGTTGTGATGGATGTTGGTAATCCATGTGTCCCTATGATTTTACAGTCAAATAATGTTCAATGTAAGCTTGAATCAATTTCAAGGGGACTTGTTTTTGCTTTACATAAGAAAAGATGTAAAATATTAAACATACCAGTGAAGTAAAACTGGTGATGTTCGTTGCTTCGATAGATGGATTGGGCATACCATGTGCCTGGGGTGGTTTGTGATATGTGGGGGTAAAGTACACTGATGATAAGGACCTGGTTAAGATTTTTGGTATAAAAAAATGTTTTTAGACTTTAAATTAATGTAGTTATAAAGTTGAATTGTTATGGATAATTATGATATTATGTTCAGGGAACGCTTTTTAGATTTTAGATGTAATGATTTTAAGTAGGATAGATAGGATGAATATTGATTTGAGATGAACTGAACTCTGTGACAGTGTAATAATTATTATTAAAATTGACTGTGGATTGTGTACTCCAGTGAACAGTACTGAATATGTACATTTTGATAAGTTATTGATGTTAGATTTAGCATGTACGTTGCAGTTGACTGTTATGCAGAAATTTATTATTGCAAGTAGCGGAAGATGTATATTGTGGTGGTGGGATGCCGCTTAGTCAACAAAAATTTTTATAATCCAATGGTGGAAGATTAATTAATGGATTCTTCTTAGTATTGAGCCAAACGTTGGATAGCACCTGTACATATATTGCACTCAGTTGCTTACAGCTTAGTAGCACTCAGTCTACATTCATGTGAATGGTTCTCCAGAAATTGGAGGGATATATTTAAATAGAATGGTAAATAAGCAATGGAACAACGCTTTTATTGTTGTTCTTCATCTTGAAGTCGCCATGAGGCCTTCAACAATGAGCTTTACTCATACCTCATAGCAAGTTCAAGATATATATTTAGTTTACACTACTGCGCCGATTTAATTCATTTTTCATTTTACTTTTTTTCAAAACTCTTAATCATTTTTTTTTGCATAGTTTATGTTCGTTTGTATACCTCGTGGATTTATCTTGACGTGTTGAAGTAGTATGAAAGATAGTTTAGTGGATTAAAAGATCTCTTAGTCGTAAACCAGTATGAAGAAAAGTGTACCCGAAAATGTATCTTACTTTCATCCATTCTTTCGATTTTTTGTCATTTTCAGATGTTTTTTAAGGGCAGTCATCCCTCCGTGCCATGTTTTGTCATTTTCCAATTTTTGTTATTTGTAGATGTTTTTTTTTAATTTATATATTTTTGTGTTTTTTACTTTTTAATCGTGGCCAACTTTACCATTTTTTTGGTTCTATAGTTAATTTGTAGTCATTGCACAACATATATATTTCTATATTTCTTACCTTGATGTCAATATCCCTCTTACATGTATACTTATCCTTTTCTCCAAAGAACGTGAACTAAGTATGGTAGTAATTCATTACGTATGGTGGTCAGTATTGTTATGGTTTAATAAAGGTGAAAATCTATAACGATTCTTTTATGTTTTGATTGTTTAAATAGTCAATGCTTAAGCAAACAAATGAAATTATACGTGTCACAAAAGAGAACTTATGTTAATCATGTCAATGAGAACGAAAGTTCCGACTTAAAATAAATAATAATTTGCATGTATTAAAGAAATGACCATTTTCTCACATTGATTAAAACTTTTGACATTTACTCAAATATTGTCTTATGTCATTGTACACTTGAATACATTCATAGCAGAGAATTGAAAATGACTATTAATACAAGAAAAAAACAATATTTTGATGTTGGTAAATTCAGAGTATCAGGTAATTAATAAGATAGAAGTCGAAACAGTAGAACACATGATCCATCTTTTCAAAAATTCATTGAAAATTTTAGACGGTTTAATCAATATATAAATATTTCAATAAGCCATTGATGTTCGTAGGGATTCTCAGACGGTTATTGTACATGTATATAATGGACATAAAGTATCTAAAAGGTTTAAAATAAATTGAATCTAACTTGCAACTTTCATGAATATTATGCTATTTATTGATCAATTATTATCTATAGGACAAACCATAACTAGATGTTGTCGGAAACGACAGCTATCCCGTACTCCCTGTTTGACACAGAAAACAATTATTATACACCCTGGGCATTTTTTTTTCATTATTTTTTAAATCTATCTATTGATAGTCATTATTGTTACTTAAAGAATTCTAGGATATATGGTTGCTAGGTAGAATTCCAAAAAATAAGTGGTCTTTGAGACTTTCAGGAAATTTACCAAAATTGGAATCAAATATTTTTTGAAATCCAATTTATGAAAATGTTCGTCCTAAACTACACAAACATTTCAAGTATGGTTGCCAGGTAGAATTCCAAAAATAAGTGGTCTTTGAGACTTTCAGGAAATTTACCAAAATTGGAACCGCAATTCAGAATTCTAAGTTTTCAGAATTTTGTTTTTTTTCCTAATACTTGTCAGAATATTTATCAATTATGGACTTTTTACGAAGTCAATATGTTAAATATGGCCCTGTGAGGTTTATAATGACCGAGGACGAAGTCCGAGGTCTATATATTCGTAACAGGTCCATATTTAACATATTGACAGAGTAAAAAGTCCATCATTTTTATATTACATATGTAGTTTTATAGTATCTACATTTTTGTGGAGGAAAATTTTGTCAATAGATTGGAATTTAATTAGAAATAGAACCTTTATTTGAAGGCGATTATGGATCTGCCATCATCTAGAGTGGGTTATTACATGAGTGTTCACAGGATAAGTAAATGCCGACATTTCTTTTATATTTGCAAAATAAAATAATAATAAACAAACAAACAAGTATGCCTTTCAATTATTAGCGTGTTTACGTGAAGTGTGCAATGAAAAACATGTGACAACTGTAATAATATTTTTCATTGATTTCAATGGTTGCTCTGTAAAAACATTTTAATATCCTCTTTTATTTCTCCGGCGGAAACTCCTATTAATCTGAAAAGCGTTTTCCAATATGATTTTCATAAGATCTTTCTTAGTGAACAACTTTAGTCTGAAAGTCCAACCAGACATGTAGCGTCAATAAAACTAAAAATAGAAACATGGCGTCAATATACATGTACTTAAAAATAGAAACATGGCGTCAATATACCTAAAATTAGAAACAACGCTGAAATATACTGAATATTCTTCAATTCACGTGAGCGTATTAGCCAATGAGATTTATAGAAACTTATACCATATGTAATATAAGATAATATGCCAAAATTTAAAAAAAATATGTGTCGTTGACATTTTCAGGAAATTTACCAAAGTTGGAACTGGAACGAAAATTCCAAAAGCTTATTGCAAATCTATAGACTATATGCAACAATTCTGCATAAAGATTTGATCCCTAAATCCAAAATGTAGGAGGAGTTTGCGTCACCTGCCACATGTGTCTAATCCACATCTTTGGGTCTTTGTTAAAATTGACTTCATGGGGCCTCTTGTTTGCACCAAGACCAATATCAAAAATCCGAAAGCTTATTGCGCATCTACAGACTATATGCAACAATTCTATAACAAAATTAAATCCCTAAATTCATAAGTGAAGGAGGAGTTTGTGTCATATGCCACATGTGTAAAAATTGACATCATGGGGCCTCTTGACTACTAGACTGGTGAATATCTTCAAGGACTATCAGCAAAGGCATCAACCCAGTGGTAATATGACTTTTAATACAGAAAATACTATAATTTTGATTTTAAGAAATGTCACAAAATTTCTTTATGCATAATACAGAAGTTGAAATTGTAAAGAACCACACTTTGCAAGAAGTGAGTCATTTTAACCACTCGAAATTATCTTTATGAGCAGGGATGACTTCCATTTTATTTCTGTTTCCCAAATGTTATATTGTTCACTAAGCTGCGGATACATGCCAATATACTTGTTGTTAAGCGGTTTTGATCAGAATATTAATGTTATGTGATACTTGTAATTTTGCAACTTTCACGAACTTAATGCTTGATTTATTCACTTTTTTACCGTTTGGGGCCATTTGGGGCTTGCTATATGGTGTGAGGTTCCTCCTAGATGTTTTGTTTGGGTCGTTTAAACCTGGATATGGGATGTTGTCACTTTGACATTTACCCTATTTCCTTTCTTTTTCATATTTATTGACAAAAGTTGTCGAAATGGCCATATGCAAAAACTAAAAGTAAGTTCGGTATATAGTTATTTGTTACCACTGGGTCGATGCCTTTGCTGGTGGACTGCTAGACTCCAAGGTTAATCATCAGCAAAGTGCTGACCCGAAAGCCAATTTTATTTGGCAACTTAAAATATCTAAAATGGTCTCAATTTTGTGTAAAATGAAGGAGTATCTCTCTTATGCGAAGCCCTGTCCTTAGCTGACTTTGTCTTTCCTTTAAGATCATATTATTTTTTTTGTTCTCTGTCAGTTTTTAAACATCTTTGATCTGATGGTCTTCAAAATGTTTAGATTTTACCTGCAATGAAGATACTGTACACAAGTTGCTAAAATGGCTGTATGCAGAAACTAAATTTTCAGTAAATTCGGCATTAAGTTATTTATTAGGTTAGATATAAACCATAGGTAAGTAAATAATCAAAGACTATTAGACATGTTCACTTTCCTCTAAAACAAAAACTGACCAGGAGTCATTTTCACAAAAAAACTCTTACGATAAAATTTCCCGAAACGTTCTCAGACGAGTAATTGTGGGGAAATCTTGATAGCAACCACTCTTTTTTGATCTCTTTAGTCAAAACAAATATTTTAACTGTTTAGTCAAAACAAACATTTACAATGATAACATTCCAAAATTTTTGATTCCCATTTTTTTAAAATTTCCTAAAGCTCTCAAAACGAGCAATTTTGAGAAGTTCTTGATAGCAACCATGCTTTTAGATCGTTTTAGTTAGAACAAATATTTTCAATGGTAAGATTTAAAAAAAAACTGATTGCAGTTTTAGGAAATTTCCCAAAACTCTAACAGACAATCCATTTTGGGGGATTCTTGTTAGCAACCATGCTTTTTTGGTGAATTTTAGTCGGAACAAATATTTGCCGTAATTAGATTTAAAAATACTCAAATTGAGGTATATGTGCTGCAACTTTCAAATTCCAGTAATTAGTAATTTCTTGTAATTTGACATCTTAATATAGGCCAAATATTTATAATAATGTTGGAACTCGCATACGAGAGAATATGTTCTACAGAACCTTTACGAATCTTTAAATATGAGTATTTCATGTTTTTGTGTCATGAGTCTTCTTTGGATGTATTAAATCAAGTTTTGAAAAAAGTGGGGTCAGGGGATAAAATGCATTATAATGATGAAAAATCAGAGAATTTCGAAAATCTGCCACCAAGTCATGAACTTGACGAGTTAGATTTTTGGCGATATTTCATTTAGAGTAAAAAATGGTCAGCGTACATGGTGTGAGGTTCCTCACTGTGTTGAAGACCGTACGGTGACCCCCAGATGCTTTCTATTGGGTCATTTTTAACCTGGATANAAACATGTCAACATCCGGTCACGTGACTTCCGCTTCCGGTCACGTGACTTCTATCACGTCACTTCCGCTCTACGTCACTTCCGGTGACGTCACTTCCGGCTCCACCACGCTCCACCACCTCAAATCATAATTTGTTCGTCCCTATATACTACTCTGGATATGGGATTTTATCTCCTTGACATTTACCCCATTTCCTTTCTTTTTCATTTCATTAAGATTATTAAATGTATGTTTGGTCTCGTAACGTAATGGTTAAACCCCAAATGGACATGTGTCTGAAAACAATAGGCACCTTGCAACTTTTCTTGTTAAATGTAAGTTTTCATCTTTTTTTAAATACAAGTCAAAATATTATATGTTATTCGGGAATCTTCACAGNGGATACGGGTTCATATTCCCTGTCTGTGTTTTATATCCCCTGAGCCGTCAGGCGAAGGGGATATAGGACACAGACAGGGAATATGAACCCGTATCCCCTGTGAAGCCCGAATAACTTTTATATTTTGCTAGAAGTGCTGTAATTTTTCTATTTAAAGCGTTTACAAATTGTGATTTAGCTGCCACGGGGATACGGTCTCATATCCCCTGTCAAGGTAACCAATCAAATTGCAGGATTTACCTGGATATTTCACTTCAGCAGAATATAATTTGATATAGTCTGTTACGGAACATATAGTCGCTCCTGTACATATTGTCTCCGACCATGTGCATGGATGCTAATATGATCTCCGTGACAAAGTGCGTATGAATCTCGGTAACCAATAATCAGGATCTATAGTAAAGGATCGACTGCAGTGTTAGAGCGTAGCAATCAATGATCAATGAGCTGTCATTAGCATTTTCAAAATTATACGTGAACTCGTGCACAAAAAGTGGCCGATAATTTCCTGCACTAGTAACTAGGCTTTGCAGATCTTTGACGTATGAAATAGAAATAGCTTCGTAAGAGTAATAGATGAATCATTGCAGAAGTTAAACACTATTGACTGGAAGACAATCCCAAAAGACGTCGCCATAGAATTTTAAGATTTTAAGTGGTATTACCTTTTACTATTTAACTATATTTTTACTCCGCGTCATTGCCCGTTCTTCTATAACACAGGATTCCTAATAGACCCTCATAAAATAGATGAATTATATAAAAATATCGTATCAACACGTTTTGGTATATAAATGTATCATTCAACTAAAATATTTTCCCGCCAATTGCCATTTGGATTTATAACTGGCCATTACAACAAAATAAAAACTTTGAAATTGCAGTAACGACCTTACAATACTACAGCGACGAAGTGTAACCGACAAACATGACATTTTACACGTGGTCATCGGAACCTACATGCTGATGGCAGTTATAATTATAGAAAAATTCATGAATTTGAGACAAAGTGAGATTTTTCGTAGAAATAATGATAATCATATTATTGTTGAATATCATAGTCCGAGAATAATCCACATATTCAGTTTATGTCATGGTGGAATTTTAGTATCTAATTTAGAATATACCTTCAATGTAACATTAAATAGTGTCCACCGTGAAATACTGTCCGCCTTTACAATTGTATACCTATGCTTAAGTCCGAGGACGGAATAAAACGAATGATGATCATGAAATGTTGTCCTCTTGGATTTTCCAATGAATAATATAACAGGAAGGACACTTTTTCACATGACACTATTTTGTCTTACATCAACGCATTAACAGGGGACTAGATTTACTGTTTTATGCAACTTTGGTATTTTTTTGTATTTAGTCCCAGATTAAACAGGCAATGTAATGCATTGCCAAGACGAAACTTCTGAGTCGTCTTCAAACATGATTAAAGTTCTGGTACTATATGAAAAATCGATGCATCAATCGAGAGGGAATCACTAAAAATGAACACTATTGAGCTAAGGGTGGTTTATATTGAATCTGTTGTAGCGCTTCAGGTTAATTGTTCTGCGTCAATTAAAATTTAGTTAAAGAATTGTCATGTAGGAACAATACGGGACTTTCGAGATGGGAAACTCTCGTGTTATTGAAGGTGGAAGAGATTGCTTTAAATACCAGTANGACGGAGTGACTGGATTCTTACCTATTGGAATAAATATATACCACATCAAAAACAAAATATTTATGAAATTGAAGTTTATACTTATAATTGTGCCTATATAACAATTCTTTAACTAAATTTTAATTGAAAAAAAACAACAATTAACCTGAAGCACTTTAAGAGATTAAATATAAACCACCCTTAGTTCAACAGTGTTCATTAGTTAGTGATTCCCTCACAATGTATTGATGTATTGGCTTTTTACGTATAGTATCAGAACTTTATTCCGATTTGAACACGATTCAAAAGTCCCTTATTATAAGTATGCACTTCAGTTTAATCAATATTTTGTTTTTATGTGGTATATATTTATTTCAACAAGTCAAGAATTCAGTCACTCCATCTTACTGGTATTTCGAGGCGATCGTTTCCGCCTTCAATTACCTGAGAGTTCTTATCTCCAAAGTTCCGTATCGATTAATGCTCGCGTAAAGTAACTGTTTCAAACTGCATGATAAAAGGGAATTTTCGAAGCATGAAATCAGATGAGGCAATCGTCAGCTTCAATATGGTAGTTACGGCCATGTGTCTCAATCGCTGTAAAATTTTATCTCCTTTCCTCGTAGAGCATTCTCTTTCTGGTTCTATCATGGTTTAGCAGTCAATACGCATGTCATATGCATTAACCACCATCTAACACATGTGAGATGAAAGATTACAAGGATCATATTTCTACCATGTTTTAATGATAAATACTGAATATTGTCCTTTCAATCTTTGACCACTCTCGACTCTGCATGCATTAAATTGATAACCAACATAAGCTTTCTGGCGTGTGGAACTTATAACCCAAATATAGGCTTTCGGAAGTATGGAACTGATAACTTTCTGACGTATGGAACTCGTATCGTGCAGCATAAATATTTTGGGTGAAGACAAGAGACTCTTTATCTTGAATTGTCCTGTCTGTTAAAAATGTTGAATATTTTTCTGTCTATCCACCTTCCTATCATACCAGTTATCTGAAAAATAATTGGAATAGATAACACCGAATTTGCTTTGAAAATTATATTAAAATTCAAATTCATTTTTTTATCGTATACTATATATAGTTCGTGGTAGGTATAAAAAAATAAATGGCAAATCAACAATAAGAATTATGTAAATATAGTTTCAACAACGAGAACTAGTTGATTATGTTTAAAAAAAATTACAAGTGTTTGAAAGCGAAGGCTTGCCCAGCTTTCGTAAACATAAATGTGAAAAAATTCGTAATTTTAGAAATTATTTCTCTAATGACTGGATGAAAATCATCGAGGATTGTATTCCGAATAAATTTGGCGGGAAATTTCACGAAACTTGTTCTCCTCTCTAGAGAGGAGAATAAAAGAATCTAACACCAGTGAAAGTGCAAGACAGGGCAATCTCAGACACCAAACGGTAAGATTTCTAGTCTCGGAGGAAGCTTGCTGAGTCCGAGATGATTGAAATCTTACCCGAGGGTACAGATATTATGTTACTATTTTTGATGAGTATGAATATTCAGATTTTTTACTTGCAATGTTAACAGTGGTAGGCAAGGAATAAATCTTTCACTTGTGCTATTCTCCTTATAATAAACGATTTAGACCATTTTTTTTTTTCAAATTAAAGATATTGTCTGCATTGAAAGTATTTCTGATGAGATCGAAATTGAGCTCAATCATTTTTCTTAATTTTTTGTCATTCTTTATGCTGGTGACACTGTTTTGTTATTTAAAAGTAATTGTGATTTACAAAAACAGCTGGATTCGTTAAATGAGTATTGCACATTATGGAAATTAAAGGTGAATGTAAAAAAAGTAAGATTGTTGTCTTCTCAAAAGGTAGAGAGGGAACAAACATTTAGAATGATATCATCCAACATAAATGTTTTTGTCAAACTTAGGGACCGACCATTTAACCTGAAGGGGGGGGGGGTTATGTTTTTTTTTTTT
>MJUU01038968.1:0-111879 GCA_002080025.1 Modiolus philippinarum
AATAATATTTTTGTTTACAAAATTATCCCTCCAAACTCTTCCAAACACCTTAGTGGATAATAATAATTAAATGTAAACAATTAAACAGATTCTGGGAATTTTTTCATCATTTCCCAACGAATTTCCATTGGAACATCAATATAACGTAAATATGCATTGGATTTCCAATCGCCTTGCAACTTAATAAGCGTGTCTGGAATTTCGGATTTGAAAGCATGTGTGGCTCCGCCACGACGGAAAGAATGTCCTGAATAATCTTCCGCATTGTAACCACATGTAATGAGAATCTTCTTTAATGCTAAAACAAATGCTGAATGTGTAAGTAGTTTTGTTTGCTCATTCTCGATAAACGAAAATAACGGACTGTTGTCAATGTTCTTATTTTCCAAAAGTCGTCTCAAAGCTTGAACTGGACATAAATGGCTATTTTTTGCACACGGAATAGGAATTCTCAATTCACGTTCTCTGTATTGAATAGTTTTTGTATGTCGTACACAAAGAATAATTCCATCATCCACAAAAGAAGCAGATTGTCTCGTTAGATGAAGTTTTGGATTAAAAGCGGTAGCACTTTTCGGTAAAAGTGAGGCTTTCCTTAAAAACGTGTAAAATGCGACTAAAGATGCTGCCCAAAAGGCCTGATTAAATGCACGTGATAAGTCTAAAACACTTTCCATTTGCTTAAGAATGTCAATAGTTATTGGCAATTTCTGTTTCGGTGGCTTACCAATGTTTCTGTGTACTCCTTTCAGTAATGATTTGATATGAAATGAATCCAAAGGATTGTCGAGACCAGCTTCCATATGAATCAAGCGAATAATGTTTAGGTAGTTTGGAATACTGCTATAAGATAAAGTGCGGGCTAAAACACAACATATCTACAAATTGTTAATGTCGAACATGGTAATGGCTCATAACCAAAATAAAGACAAAAACGAAGAAAGCTCCTCAGATGACTTCTGTAGGTTGCTTTTGTTGATTCTGCAAAAACACTTTGTCTGTACAATTGAATATCTCTGTCAAGATGTCCCTCTTGATTGGATCTAAAATCTGTGAAATATATAAAAAACAGTTATAAGAAACGTGTTTTGACCAGTCAAATCCGGGTAACAGAATAAATTGATCAAATTGCAACAAATAATTAGCAGCTATTAGTGCAAAGTGTTCGTTTTCTAAGCGTGATATGGCATCCGCAATTACGTTGTTTCCTGATTTTATATATTTCGCTGTAATGTTCAAATTGTTAATTGCACACAAGTAAAATATTTCACGCACAAATGTCATTCCAATATCATTTTTCATTAATACATTGTTCATTAATACAAAAATACAATGTACCATGTGGCGACGCACGCCTGATTTTTAGACACATTTACAACTGGGGTTTACACACTGTCCGTCAAGGTCAATGACCTTAATTTAAATCTATAGTCTATATCAAAATTCTACAAGACTATTTTTACAAGTACAATGTATAATAAAAGCACTCAATTAAAATCAGATTAACTAAGTCAATCTTCACCAAAACCACGAAAGGGAGTTCCCAACGAAAAGCATTTTAACCTTTGTATAGAATTCGAAACCACTCGAAATAGTGATATTTATGAGAACCACGAAAATTGATGTCGACGAATAAAAGTACTTTCACAGTAATTGATGATGCAACTCTTGAGGAACAAGGGATCTGTGAGCCCAAGCTCACTAGAAATACCCCCGCTCTTAGCTTTTAGAGGCCTGCACTGGTTTGAAAATGCATCTAACAATATACCGATAGCACATAATGACTGAAAATTTACTAAGCCAGTCAACAGGAAGTAGTTATATTTGTATCCGACAGATCTGAAAATGCATCCCACAATATGGCATGACCATACAAAGCTTCTGACAAAATTTCAAGTTTGTATCATTAATCATTGCAGAGAAAAGCTTGACGAAAATTGTGACGGGAAAATTGACGAAATAGGTAAACAGGAAGTATTAATCCGACAGATCTGAAAATGCATCCCACAATATGGCATGACTGTACAAAGCTTCTGACAAAATTTCAAATTTGAGTCATTTACCATTGCAGAGAAAAGCTTGACGAAAATTGTGGCGGACAGAGAGAATTACTGAAAATTGACTAATTCGGTAGACAGGGAGTAGTAACCCCACAGATCTGAAAATGCATCCCACAATATGGCATGACTATACAAAGCTTCTGACAAAAGTTCAAGTTTGTATCATTTACCATTGCAGAGAAAAGCTTGACAATAGTTGTGATGGACGGACGGACGGACGGATGGAATTAGTGAAAATTGACTAAGTCGGAAAACAGGAAGTAGTAATCCGACAGATCTGAAAATGCATCCCACAATATGGCATGACTGAGCTATGGCATGACAAAGCTTCTGACAAAATTTCAAGTTTGTATAATTTACCATTGCAGAGAAAGGCTTGACCAAAGTTGTGACGGACGGACGGACGGACGGAAAGACGGACAAGGGTAAAACAGTATACTACCTACTCCTTCGGAGCAGGGGTATAAAAACGCTTTAAGGTCTCACATTTAAAACATGATGAGATAATTGCTTTCTTGGCTTTAAATGGGGGAACCATGCATGTATTACAGATTTGTAATTACACGAAAAGTCAAGTGTTAGTTGAATTATTTTTCACCTGTAAAATAGGTAACATCAAGCTAATGGAATAGAATAATCAATGTTTAAAACATATTGTTGGTGACTCTGTCTAAGATTAATACAGAGCACTCTTATGGCGAATTTTAATTAATTAAGCAACAGTTTTTTTTTTTTTTTTTTTTTTTTTTTTGTTTTCAAATGATACTTATCAACTACGATTTATTATGTAGCAAACAACTTTAAAAGATTGTAGTTTCTTAAATTTCCTACATTTATAAGGTATTTGCTTTTTCGAAGCATTTTGATGTCATATCCATTTACCAATTCTGATTAATATTGGATCAGCCTTGAAAAAATTCAAATAATAATCATTGCACCGTGTTACAACGTGTCCGGAATTAGTGTTTACTTTGGACGAATGCGCATCAACGATCAGTCACTTTCACGTCACGACTACACTATTATTGATATGATTGATTGCTTTCAAAACATAATTTATCACGTTTTAAGAGTAACAATCACCCAACTGATGACCACATGATGCACGTGCATTTCTATAAGTATGAATGACTGCATTTACAAGAGTATACATTGCTGCTCTAAATATTACATGTATTCATAAAACTTAATGTGCAAGATTGATTACATACTGCATTGAAGGATGTGTTGCGAAATTCAGAATCAAAATAGGAATACACATATTACATCTTGCACGTTGGATGTAACGGATGTTTGAATTAAAAAAAATAAATAAATAAGAATAAAAAAAAAACATTTATTTCACGAAAAGAAAGCAAAACAAAGATTACCTCATTAATTGATTTTTGACATCATCCCGAAATAGTCTAGCTGATATCATACTACAATTGCAATTATTGCAATTGCTCCAATACTGTTTAATATTTCTTTTGGTGTAGGAAAATATCTAAGAACATACATTTATAAAAATACAATGTACATGTACAAATGCAAGTCGAAAATCGAGCAGGTACAAAAAAATCTATTTGTGAAGTTATTTTTATTGAATAAAATTTATTACTTAATCTTAAGCAGTGAGTATAATCCGGACCATACGCGTATTTGGACCGTACGCGTACCGTCTAAACAATAAGCGTATTTTTTCAATACGTATACGTTCGAACCGTACGCGTATGGTCGGGGTATTTTAATTCAAGCTTATTGAACAAAAGAAGAGATGAAGATACCATAACACATATGTTAAATATGTGATTTTGTCTAACCTTGAAATGCTTTCCCCGACTAATACTATGTTCAGTTTTAAACTTGTAATTATCTCCTGGGAAGACAATTTCAAATCATTTTTTGATAAGTTGAATCAGTTGATAACAAACGAAAAAGCACAAAAATACGAATTGTTTTAAAATATGGAAAGATGAGAAAGATTTAAACAGTATGTAAAGGAAAAGTAGTTCGCCTTGATAAATTGTAAGCAATTCAGATATGTGTATCTAAACGACCCGTTTTCCTTTTGCGTCCCCTTAAAATAAAATTATGTCTTGACTTCAAATTAAATTCACAATATATCTTCAATAAATGGCATGAAATATAGTGAAATAGTGATTAAAAAGTTATCATGTTCCTGTACCACTTTGCTGACTCGGACGTAAAATTCGGATCCTCGATTAAGCAATCTTGGTCACAGTATGTCTGCATTAATTATCATATGGGCCTGTCATTTTTTTTACTAGAAATGTACCCCACCCCTACCCCGTTTTTCGTAACACTTTTAGACTGTACTAGATTCTACTGTCTTTCATTTTCCTACCTAAGGTTATATAAACGAAAGGAATTTCTTGAGATATCCATGCATACGGTCATCATCCCGAAATAGTCTGGCTGGGTCCAGACCGTATGAGTATACGCATGCGATCGAACCATACGCGTACGTTCCGATAATACGAGTAAATGTTTAGATTTTATCTGCACTGATGAGACATAAGTTGTCGAAATGAGCATATGCAGAAAGTAAATTCACAGTAACTTCGGTATTTAGTTATTTGTTACCACTGGCTCGATGCCACTGCTGGTGGACTGTTAGTCCCCGAGGGTACTCACCAGCCCAGTAGTCAGTACTTCGGTGCTGACCCGAAAACCGATTATGTTTGGAATAATTCTTATAATGACCCCGAGGCTCCAAAAGGTATTCTGTAGCCTTCCCTTATCATTCCATGTCCTCTGCTATCCTCCCTTTATCTTTTATCAAGGCACAAATAAATAATGGCCAATTACATGCGTTTCCGGGTATTTATAATCCGGGTCATCAATATGGGGTCATGATTTTGACCTTCTTTGAGGCGAGATTGTTTTGCATACCTTGCCAGAAATTGCGTAATAAAATGCAGCATAATACTCTTTTTTGCCTCGGGCTCATTATAAAAATGGCCCTCATCCATAACATACAGTGGTATGCTTGGATGAGGTTTCATTTTTATCGTTTCTGAAAATATAAAAAAAAATTGAATGGTGTACAAAATACCTACCTCATTCCAATCCGACAAAACAAATTTGAATACGGATTTTTTCTACTTAAAATGTAGTCCTATATGAAATATACATTATTCTAAGGCAATTAGTACATTCATTTAAAAAAATCGAATTGCAGTCCGAGCTGACTACACTGTACCTGTAGATTCAGTAAATTGAAGTTAAAATTCATCTAATGGTTAAGAACTATATATTTTTTCTCCTACATCGGATTTTTACTTTTGATATTTAATTTCTCTATGAGAGGTAAAGTTAACCCTGAACATATACGAAGTTTCACTCCGAACAGAAATCATTGGACATGTCCATGTCGTTTCTCACCGATTTATCTCATACGTATTATGAGACTTTCATGACGGTACACTTAGCTTAACTGTACTTGAATATTCTAGGAAGACATTAAAATATCATTTCTTTATCAATATAAATACTTTGTATGCAATGTTTTAATGAATAATATTTTTTTGCAAAGCTGTATGCTAATTTAGCAATGACATTAACATGTATGAAACTCTAGATGATCTGTTCTTCTTATTTGGGTTTTATGGAGTTGACATTCAAGGAACCATTTTTCTCCTTTCATCCTTATAAGCACCATTCTATATCTTGAAAAGCTTGCTTCCCCCAATCTTAATACATGTACTTTCCCGTTTTGTAGATGAACTCAAAAGTATCGACACATCATATCTATCGCCTTTACTCTCCCTAAATATTCAAAAGGAGATAAAGTCTTTTTTTCAAGTTTTTTTTTTTCAAATCCAACATTGCAGCAATTAAAAAAGTTTTCGCAGTTATTAATTGCAAGCACTTTTTTTGTATTGGACTCTTTTTCCATATTTTATATGTCAGTTACAAATTATTTGAAAAGGGCACAGGAGCTATTCTGAGTACAACGATTTATAAAATTAATAAATCTTCTTATTGAATAAGTACGTTAAGAAACTTTTTTTTCTGATTCCTGTTTGTTTTGTTTAATTTGATACAATAACAGCGATTTTTCAAATTCAGATTTTTTTTCTTACCAATAGAAGGACAACAGTCTGCATTCACATTGAGAATATTTCAGAACGAAACAAATTGCAATTTCAAGAACGGACTATAATGGTGCAAAACATTACTTGCTGTACAAAATTTCCCATTTGAAATTGCCTCGTGTATTGACCTTAAAATATTCTGTTGTTTAAAATATCCTGAAAGTTTCGGAGTTCAGTCTCTTATCGACGCTAAATGTCTACTTTCTTCTTGATGTTCGCAGGATTACTTTCAAGTTTATGAAATAACAAAATACCGAAGTTACTGTGAACGAGAACTGTTCATTCGTATTCTGTAATTCAGATTCGCATTCATTTACAAATAAGTATACACCATTAATCATTTAAAAAATAAAAAAAACAAAAACAAAAACAAAAACAAATAAAAAAAACTTATTTTATTAGAAACAGTTGATTTATGTGAAACAAATTTGGAAACAGACTTTTTCTACAAACATTTTACTATAAATATATTTGAGGGGCATCTTAAAAGGTTGCAAACCGAGCAAATGATTTTGATATAGCTTTAGTTCGTGAATCAGTATGACAATTAATGACTCAATGGTGAATAAAAGGATATGGAGTAAATGCACATGAGGCAAAGTCTCTACAAATACATGGTAAAAAACAAGCAAAGGAACAACGCTTTTATTGTTGTTCTTCATCTTGAAGTCACCATGAGGCCTTCAACAATGAGCTTTGCTCATACCTCATAGTAAGTCCAAGACGGCCCCTAGCACCGGTTTAAGCGGAATTCTTTGCTAATTGTCGAGCAATTGTGAAGTTGACTACAGATGGCCACAAACAGTCAAATTTATTACTCGCAGCTATTGACACAGCCATGAAATATGCAAGTATGGGACTCAGAATGACAATTATTGACCCAAGTTGACTACAGATGGCCTTAAATATTAAAAAGTATTAATCGCAACTATTAACACAGCCATGAAATATGCAAGTATTGGCCTAAGAATGACATGTAATGACTAAAGTTGACTACAGATAGCCATAAATGGTACTATTTATTTTTCCAAACAATTATCAGTGCTATGGGATTTGCAAGCATGGGGTTAGAATGACATTTTATGACCAAACTAACTTATAAAGTACCATATAAGGCCAGAATTAGTCATTGAAATTGTACCACAGCTATGAAAATTGCAAGTATGTGGTAAAAATGACATTTTTGGAGCAAATCAACACACGGATTACCATATGAATTATTATCACTATTTGTCGCAACTATTTCCACAACTACAAATTTTGCAAGTTTGATATTTTATGACCAAACCAACTCACAGATAACCATTAATTAGCATTATTAATCACAACTATTACCACATCCAACAAAGAAGTATGGTCGTTTACCCGAGGATTGATTTCCTTCAGAATACTAATTTTGCAAATGCATTAAATCTTCTCGAAAACTGCTTTAAGAGATCATCTGTTATACACACAATTGGAATAATATCAATTCAAATGCATATTCGTAAATTTAGATTAGAGATTCAGTCACCTGACTTGCCACTTGTATGCAATTTTGACAAATTTTGTAGTTTTTGTTAAAATTCGTTGTATAGGACATCCAGAACCAAAATAAACGTATTGCCATTTTGAAGGACAAATGTTTACACGTCCGCAGCAAAAAATTGGTTTTTGTTCTCGGTGTCCTTTGAGTAGTACCATCTTCTCAAACAGTGTAAAATAGCTAAAATTGACACAAAAGGCTATTTACAGCCATGTTCGACTGTTAATAAGTAAGAAAACATACAAGGGTGACATATATTAATTTTATTTCCAATAAGTACACATAACACAGGTCATCTAGAACGATTTTCAACAACATTTGAGCATATTCTGAAAATGACCCAACATAGGAAAAAAAAATTCACGCCTTTAATGGCCATACTTCTTTGGCCTATGTTTCCACTATTTTCATTGTTGGCTATTTATTAGATTATTTGGGACCTTTGTTTCTTGCCTGTTTTTAGTTGACAAAATTACCAATTAAGCCATTTGAATGTTCCTTTATTCAATGCACATTTTTTCATACTTTTTCTTATGTGATTCTCCTATTTTTTGTTTTCTTTGCAATTTATGTATTTTAAGCTTCAATTCATTATATTTTCTGTTCCTCTCAAAGCTTCACGTTAAATAAAATAAACGAATTCATCAATTAATCAAAAGACTCTTGAAGGTTGTTTAAAGTTTATCCGTCCAGATAAGGCCAATTTTTTCCTTCTCATGATCAAACCAAGATCCTTTCACTATACATTATTTAAACTGAATGAAAATTAAGACCAATAGCGCTTTTTTTCAAGAAAATGTAATGTTTCGCAAAAAAAAAAAATGTGAGATGTAAACTCGCAGTTTATTAACCAGAGGTTTCTCGCACATTTCGCTATTCCGGGACTTGCAATTCTCACGCCGGAAGGTAGCATGACAAGAACCGGAACCGGAACTTGTAGTTTTTATAGACTTTAAAATCTAAAACGACACCGTCAGTCAAAAAACGGACAATCCAGGGACAAGGGCAGCATCACACCCACCAAGAAACAAGGACACCAGATGAGCATGGAACAGAACAGAAAAATGAACACACACGTACAGATGAACAATACGAACCCAGATATGCCAAATAAAGAGTATTCTTTAGACTATCGAAATGAATATTGATTATTAGTATTTTTGTTTTCGAGACAAGGATTATCAGGTCCATATCAGATGAGCCCGTCGAGCGAACAAAATACTAATAATTTTGTTATCGGCAATTCCACAATGGAATACAAATTTGCTGTAGGGGGAAGGTTTGGGCCCAATAAAACTATACTAGTTTAAGCCCGACGCAGCAGGTTTGCGCCTGTCCCAAGTTAGGAAATTTGTTAAGCCTTTGTGTGTCTTTTCTGTTTATGTATTCTGGTATATGCATGAAATCATTATGCTAAACTCCTCATGGGAAAGGATCTTGATGGAAGTTGTATACTGAGGGTACATTATTTTATTTGTCATTTGGTAATGGCTTTGAAGCTGGCATGTCAGTTAATTGCTAGTAGTCTTTGAGATTTCAAGTTTATGTCCGTATGTTTAGTTCTTTCAGTTTAAATTTTCACAATTGACTCGGTCCAGTTGCTTTTACTGTTACTATTGATGTTTATTTCGCTGAACTTGATTACTCTTTATTCAGGGGCCGACTCCGACCTGCCATTGGGTGTGGGGTTTTCTCACCGTTCATTGAAGATCTGATGGTTGCTTTGGGTTGTTGTTGCTCCCTTTGGGGTCGTTGTCTCTTTGACACATTCCCGGTTTCCCTTCTTTTTTTCTATTAATTACTTTTTTGTTAAGTTATTTCCTTTTTTACGTTTTGTCTTGCAACAACTTTCGTTCAATAGTGAAAAAACTATGCACTATTTTTTTTGTCGAAAATAATGCATGACGCGGTCACTTACGTGACGTCACTCCATTCATTCAAATGTGTGATGACGGTGACGCTAAGGAACGAAGGAATGGACGTCTATCGGAAGTACTGAAAACGTCACATTTAAACAAAATTCAGGATCATATTATAGTGTGATAAAGTAGGTTGAAACTATGTGGTAAATGTCTTAATGTTTTGGGGATTATCAAAAGGAAATCGTTCATATTTCAATGTCCTAAATGGAACTGTCAAGGTCATGGTGTCATGGTGTCATGGCGTCAATTCAGTCATGTTAGTCGTCAAAATATTACTCTTGATTTGAGAACACAAGAGATTTCCCCCACTCCCAGTCACTTTTCCTTATTTATATCAACCGCCAATAGTGCTCTGCCCCTGTCCCAATTTCCCTTTTAAGATCCCGTCCAGAGTTGAAGTTTGATCCACCTTCTCTGTCTCAGTTCTCCTAGATTTTCTCCTGTCTTTACCAAATTTTAATAAGCCCCATAGTCTCGTTGAAATGATTTACTAGTAATATGGACAAACTTACCAATCCGAAATTTGGTGGAAGTATTGACAGTGCCATCCATGGTGTAGGAGGTTATGATTTTTTTGTTTTTTGTTTTGGTTTTTTTGTTTTTGTTTTTTTTTTTGGGGGGGGGGGGGTTGGTAGGTAGGGACCACTATTAGTTAGGAAATTGTTTTTGTTTCAGGAAGAAATCTTCAGATACTCTCCGGATACTGTGTATGCGTTGCATCTTAATTGTACTTGTAACACTGCTTAGTGTCTGGGGAGATCTAATTTAGCACAACCTTTGATTTCATCATGTCATGTTTATATTTTTTCTTCATTGTTAGTAAGATATATCCTTCCGCAATATGTTCGCGCATGCCAAATGACCAACAGCTCATAATTTCTAGTATCACTTGTTGCTGGTCGTCTTGCCTTTGATACAAGCAAGATCAAAGAAAACTCTCCCAAATTACCGAAAAATATAATTATCGTTTAATTTGAAAGATCTCAAAGACAAAAATTAAAAGCGTTTAAAATACTTATTGATAACATTTAAGACAGAATGTTTTAATTAAGTGAAAATTTGGAATAAAACACTTGTACACAGAGAAATATTTAGCCGGTTTAGTCGTCGAAAAATTCTGTCCTGTCAAGATTTCAAATTCATCTTTGAATATTTATATATAAATAAATATCCAATTTTAGGTATCTTTTTTTTGTCTTAAAAAACATGAACAATTTTAGAAATATCCCCAATAACAAAAAGGAAGTATGACCAAAAAGACTTATTGCTCGTCCTGTTTGTAAACCCCTGATAGTTTGAAGACTCTGATTTATGATCCTAAATGAAACGATACTGCAATTTTCAACAACACTGTTAACTAGAAAGATGTACGAAGATTTTTTTTTCAGATACTGCTGAATTTGTTCTCATACATGTATCAATACAAACACTGGTGTTAGTCCTGAACAACAATTATCATGAGTAGACACGGGTATTTGAAATTTCCTCACGTATTGCTTTAAGTGAAATGATATTTTAAAAACATCCTCAAAGTTTCGGCATTTAGTTTATTATCGACGCTAAATGTCTTCTTTCTTCAGGATGTTCGTTTTTATGGAACTGTGCATTGGCAGTCTTGGATATCCTTTAGCTTTCACTTACAAAAAGCATACACCATTAAGCATTTTTGAAAAAAAAAAACCCAAGAAAGAAACAAAAAATAAACACACAAAAAAAAAACAACAAAAA
Source organism: Modiolus philippinarum (assembly GCA_002080025.1). NCBI lineage: Eukaryota > Metazoa > Mollusca > Bivalvia > Mytilida > Modiolidae > Modiolus > Modiolus philippinarum. Next base: position 11,336 of record MJUU01038968.1, read on the forward strand.
CAAAAACAAAAACAAAAAACAAAAACAAAAAACAAAAACATCAACAAAAAAAAACAAAAACAAAAAAAAAACAAACAAAAACAAAAACAAATTAAAACAAAAAAGCAGCTTATTGAATTAAAAACATGTAATTTAGGTGAAAAAATGGAGATCAGGTTTTTTTGCTACAAGCATTTTGCTATAAATATATTTGAGAATCAAAAATAGTAACTTCCCCTAAATTAAGGAATACAAAGTGGTCATAATAAGACTACCTAAAGTTCTTATATTAAACTATGTAGATTTCTTGTAGCAATTTCGAAGTAAATCTAATTAAATATAATCACAGAAATTTGAATTAAATGCAGCAAGGATGGATACAAAAACCTAGACTTGCTAGGTGTTTTTGTATCCATCCTTAATGCATTTATTTGTACAGAGAAGAGTTCTTGCTGTCCTTGATGGAAATTTCCATATTTATTTTTATGTTATCATTTTTTTTAATTTAGGCATATGGGCTTCTTTAAAAGCTGCACACCCAACAAATGAGTTTGATAAAGTTTTAGTATTTTTATCAAGTGAAGTGGATATCTGTGCTAAAGCTTAAGTTTGTTTATCATGTTAAGTGGTATTCTCGGTCAAAGGTTACAAAATCAATAAACTTATTTCCGAGTTTTTTTTTTGTAATCATTTTTTCCTTGTAAAGCTTCCAATGGGTACAGGAAAAATAACATGGCTATTTGTTCTTTCAGTCTCAGTGGAATCAGTGATCACACGTAAAGGGATGTGTGTAAGGTAGGTTCAAACTGTGCAACTTTCCTGACCAAAACGCATAGTATGAACTTTTGCCACAACTTAAAGTTCGTTGTAACTTCCGTTGGAAGAATGTTCATTGTTTGATTTTTATGTTTGGTGTTTTATTTTTTATGTGATGCATGAATTTTCTGTGTTAATTTTTAAAAGTAAATTCAATATGAAGAAGAAAGGAAGTGGGGTAACTATCAAGGAGACAACGTCCCATCTCCAGGTTAAAATGGCTCAAAACAAAACAACGGCCTTCAACACAGTAAGGAACCTCACATCATATAGCAAGCACTAAATGGCCCCAAAAGCAAAAAAGTGAATAAATCAATGAGCACAAACCACATCCAATAACCCCAATATCAAGAAACTGAAATTTTATGAGAAGACAAGGACAAGCCAATGACCAAAATATTCCTGACTTAGGACAGGCTCAATAATTGCGGTGGGGTTAACCTCGCTTCCTTAGATCTAAACCCTGCACCTATATGGGATAAAAAAATACACAAAAAGACCCACAGTAAAAATTAGATTAGAAAAAGTTATAAAGACGAGTACCTTTACAAAGATGTACATAAAAAATGAAGACAATACACACGGATACTGCCCTGACAAATGTTCGCAGTATACCTGACAGGTAGCTAAGGACATAATTTCTGTTGAATATGATATCAAGCCTTTTTACATATGAAACTTCAACTGAAATACTTTTAAATAGATTTCGTATAACAACATCATCAATTATGAAAGAAGAACATGATATTGTGCAATGGCAAATACTGTTAATATGTAAAATTGTTTTAATTTAGTTACGATGTGAAGCGTTTAATAGCTGATCAATATCTTTGGCAACAAAAAAAATAAGAAAAGATTTAACAACAATGCTGTATTTATATCCTGTATGAAGAAGTTTGTTCAACGGATTAATGAGTTTGGAAGGACAAATTTTGAATTTATGCGCTTTGTACATAATATTTCCAAAGAAGTTTGGATGTGAAATGCCCTGTTATGTAGAACCAAATATCCATAATAAATCGCTGTATCTATCATAAGATTTAGATAATGTTTTTATCACTTTATGATATCTAATCCTTTGATGCAGAAGGTTTTTTCAGTGAGACAAAGATTTTGGTCGTTGAAGTCAAAAACATCACTACATGTAAATACTTGTGCATATCGAACGAGGTGTGAAAATGTAGACCCCGTAAGAATGGGCTATTGGAACATCGCCGTCGAGATGGGGAAAATTATTTATAGGGTAAGAGAAATCATCCCTTTTATCATTAACTTTTATTAGTGTTTAGCTTTCCCTGATTTATTGATATTTCAAGATCAAGAAAAGGAGTATGATCGCTGCTGCTATTGTATTTATTTAAAGTAAGTTCGTCAGGATATCAAGTCAGTATTAACTTATAAATACACCCATGCATATATCGACAACTTTCGCATTTGTAAAATTCAGCCATGTTAAGATTTTCATCCTCAACGTTCACCAAAATACTGAATGTTGTATACCAGAGTTAAGGTTATTCTACAGTCTATCAAAATTAATATAATTATCGTTTCATTTGAAAGTCTTATCAGATCGCAAAGGCAAACATTAGAATTTTTGAAATATTGAATAACGTTTTTATGTAAGGATGTTCGCTGGTCAATGTTAAAATAACAAGGATTTCATTTAAATGTGATTTTTTGTAAGAATAAATTTTGGGATACAAGTGTTTCAGGAAATGGTGGGAATCTGAACTCCTCTACATTTTTCATAGGTTTAACACGAGGAATGTTTAACCAATTATGAATGTGACAAAATAACACCAATTGAATAAAATTTAGTTACATTCCTCCAAAAGGTATAGTAAATGAAATTATGGAAATAAATTAGAGGGTCATCGGGCAAAAATTTATTAGGCATTTAAATGGATAAATCCGAAAATCTGACAAAAATAAATAAACATGATCAGCGAACATCCTTAACGAAAAATATGTAATTAGACACGCGTACACAGATAAAAATTTCGCAAGTATTGGTAATGAATAATTATGTCCAGTCAAGATTTCAAATTCATCAAATAAACAACAAATTTAAGGTATTTGTTTTTTTTCTTAAAAAAATGTGAAATGTTTGAAATAGCAAAAGAAAAAAAAAAAAAGAAAAAAAAAATTAAAAACAACCCCCCGCAAAAAAATGAAATAAATAGATAAATAAAAAAAACCCTTAAATTTCTTATCCTTTTTTGTGGTACATATCCTACATGATCCTATATTTTGATCAGGCTCCTCTGAACCACTATGGAAATTTTCAACAACACTGTTTACAAGAATGCTGTTGGAAGATTTTTGTTTCAGATATTGCTGAATTTTTTCCTATATATGTACTGCTGCTAGTCCTGAACTTGTCATAATGAAAAGTATTTTCGTCTCAATTTCGAACAAATTGAAACATTCTAAACCAAACTTTGATACTGCATTGCCACGTCTTTAACAAAACTTGCTATAAGCTATCCAATTACAGAGATGGCAACCAGTTAAACCAAATTAAACTTAGCCTCTATAGACCATAGAAACTATAATAACGCATTAAATGGAATTTGCTGAATGGCGTATTGAAGTGAACACCATTAAATTTAATATGAACAATTATTCTTTTAGTCGATAACATGTAGAACAAATGGATCTTTAAAAAACATTTTTCAATCATTCGTATTCGGAATACTGAGGTATTGTGTGTAAATGAGGCATAGAATGTTCTGCAGAAAAAATGTTTATTTCTTTTAGATCTGACAAAGATATGACTGTCTGCATTGAGCATAAATAGTGAAAGCTATTTTGACTATCTCCCCATGAAACTACTGAGTTAACATTTAAAAACTGGTCTAACATAATTTGTAAAAAATGGCCATCTGCTGAAAATATATTACAGTAACTTTCGTGTTTAGTTATTTAGTATAATTGGGTTGATACCTCTTCTGTTGGACTGGTAATTTGGGACGGTATTCACTTACCGAATGGTCTAGTACCTCGGTCTGTGACCGAAAAACAATCTTAATTTTAAAACCTGTACTATCTCAATTATAGAAATTATGTTTACAATTAAGGATCACTTTTCGTGCAAAGTTAAATACCTATTTTAAACCTTTTTCGCATTTTGGTGTTCACGATGAATATTAAACGAAGAGACAGAAGTTGTCAAAATACACTTCTGCAGACACTAATTTTACAGAGACTTTGCTATTCAGTTTTTAACAAGCTTGATATTTTCGGGATACCTTACAAATACAACTCATTTAAAAAATTCAAAAAATGTACTTTATTTTAGACCCAAAATCAAATCATCAGAAAGCACAACAAATTTAGTTCTGCAACATAAGAATATTCACATCACAAATGTCTCAACAACCTAAAGTACTGATTTTCAAAATTCAGTTCGGTTAAGATTTTCATCATTTAACCTTTCACCAAAATACTAAATGTTTAATAAAAAAAAACAAATATTAATCTACAGATTATCGAAAATGAATAAAACTATCGTTTCACTTGAAAAGGCAAAAAAATATTTGAAATATTAATCGTTTTAGACGAAATGTTTAATTAAATGAAAAAATTGTGATGAAACACGCGTACACAGATAAAGATCATCGAAAATTATATCCTGTCAAGATTTCATACTAATCTTTAAATAGTTTCAAATAAACAAACAATTTAGGTAAAATTACATGTAAAATGAAAAAAAAATTATGGCAAATAATACTAAAATTTCACCTCCTTTTGTACACCCCTTATATGAACATATTTTAATCAGGCTTCTCTGAAACACTATGGCAATTCTCAACAACACTGTTTACTATAATGATGTGGGATTGTTTTCCCACATATTGCTTTTTCCCTATATATGTTCTTCTGGTAGTCCTGAACATAACTTATCATAAGGAAAATTATTTTCATCTCATCCTTAATTTCACCGAATGTCACATCAAATTATTCATTTTCAACTAAAACAAAAAAAAAATTCTTCAAATCAAAATTAAATTATTTTTTTTCAAAAACATGTGGGATTAAGATATATTTTCACCAAAACTGAGATTAAATTAGTTATTTACAAAATCGCACAGGCTCATACCCCCTTCCCGTGAAAATCAAATGGTCGTCCCTTGATGATGCATAGAAAATTCTGAAAAAAAAATGTTTATTTCTTTTAGATCTGACACAAGAGATATGGCTGTCTGCATTAAGTATGGAGTATATATTTCACAATTAATTCGTTACTGTAGAGCGTGTACATACAGTGACTTTGTGGAAAGAGCAAAAACACTGTCACAAAAACTGCTGAGTCAGGGATATGTTCAGCCGTTGTTACTTTCGTCTTCAGAAATTCTATGGCCGTCACCACGACATCATAGATAGAAATGCTAGTGTCAAAAATGAAAACTGACATTTTCATCTAGATTCACGTCTCCCCGGGTTTTGGCTTTACCCTGGATTGACCGTGTGACGGGTGCTGTATACAGAGCAGGACATTCTTACACATGTACCCTTCCGGAGCACCTTATGTCACTCTGTTTTTTTTAGAGTTCACACTGTTAGTGCTTTAGTTTTTTGTGTTGTATATGTAATGTTCGTGTGCTTTGTGGGCATGTGGTGTCTTTGGTCTTCCGTCTTGCTTTTGACTGGTCTCTGGACTTTGATTTATGTAATCCTGTGTTTTTTTCCTTTGATTACAGACAAAACTTAAAAAAAAATGGTCTAACATAATTTGTCAAAATGGTCATCTGCAGAAACAAGATGGCAGTAACTTTTATTGTTTATTATAGTTAGGTTAATACCTTTTCTGTTGGACTGATAGTTTCCGAAGGTGTTCATTAACAGAGTAGTCTAGTACTTCGCTGTTGTTCCGAAAAACAGATTTCAATTTTTAACCTGTAATATCTCAATTTTCAGGGTTTTTTTTTACAATTTAGGATCATCTCCTTCGTGAAAAGCTCTATTCTTATACCACTTTTTTTGTTTAAGAACTGTTTTTAAAATTTTCGCATTTTTTAGTTTTCTCAAAGAAAATTAAATGAAGAGACAAAAGTTGTCGAAATGCACTTCTGCAGACACTAATTTTACAGGGGCTTCGGTATTCTTGTATTTTAAAAATCATGTGAGATGTTGTTGGGATACTTTACAAAGAGTGTTCATTTAAGAAATTCAAAAAATGTAGTCAATTTTCAACCCAGAATCAAACTGTAAGATAGAGAAACAATTCAAGTTCTGTAGATAATGTTTCAATTCCTCAGATCGCGGTTACCCTTCCGGAACACCTGACGTTACCTCAGTTTTTGTAGAGGTTCACATTGCTAATGTTTTAGTGTTATTGCGTTCTTGTTCATTTGTTTCATTTGATTTGTCTTTGTCATGCTGTCTCAATTTATGTTGGATATGAATAGCCGTGTTTAGAAGTTTTGATTTTGGAATTCCCCCTTTCTAATTTTTTCTTCGGTATTCATTTGCCGATGTGTTCTTCAGTTTAGGTAAAATCAACCATTTGGAAGACCAAAAATTAAACAAAGACATTAGAACTGACAGAAACAAATAACTAAACATCAAAAGCAAGAAGGGCCATTGCTTTGAAATAGGAGCTATTTTCTTTTGAATTTAGAACAGTTTGAATAACTAGTTTCTTGGCCAGCATCAATGTACTTGGCTACTTGGCTGATCTACTAGTAGGAACATCAATCAAAGTACAATAAAACACATAATTTCGAAATTGAAGCCCAATTCAGTCACAAGTTTGTTTGTTTGTTTGTTTGTTTTTTTTGCCAAATGCACAAAGGCAATTATAATATCGTTTGTTTATCTGTTTTAAATGAATGGAGCATAATATCTGATACTATTTTAAGGGTATTTTAAGCGATATAAAATAGTATCATAATAAGGGCTAAACTCTGCATTTTATTTCAGGAAATCTTATTCTGGCTTTTCAAAGGAAACCTATTGTTGTCGCCACTATTACAACACTTCTTATGGATGTCAAGGTACGTTATATTTGTTTTGTATATTTAATCTATATTAATTGTAAAGGGTAAGGCCTTGTTTCATTTTAGACCATCTAATATTGTCAAAAATGTTTATATCTATTGTACTATATATTAAAACCAATACATCTTCCGTTGTATGCTATAGATCCTTACTGTTTTTTTTTAGATAGGTTTGTTCAAAGTCAAACGTTTCCTTATTATTTTCTTACAAATTTTCATTTGATTTTAAAAATCAGTCGCGAAATACTGAACTGCTAGACATGTGACCTGTTGTTCACAATATAGGCATTAACACAACGGTGTTACAATAATATTGATAGTGTCAAGCGTGAAGTAATACATCTGCATCTTTTTTTTCTAAAATGTTAGTCTAAAATCAAACCATCTGAACCAATTCTTCAAAAGGGAAATGCAATGGTACAAACCCATTGCTTTAAACCCATATGTTGCGTAAAATATTTTACCTATATGTTTTTGTGTAAGGGTTTTAGACATGAAGAGTTTTGTCAAACGTGGTTAAAGACAAATAACCCAAACCTGGAATTTCCCGCATTGAAAGTTTGATATACATCCGTTCATTTTGGTGTAAAGTGTTTAATTTTCATCTACAATTTATTCGAATTTTTGTTTTTCTTTGCGTTGAACTTTAAGTCATTTCACCGGACCATTACCTTAAGCAGGGATTTTTTCTCCGAGTTTTGATTAACGGAATAATATACACCTGCATTGGAAAGAGAAGAGCATGTTCACATTTCATTTTAATTGGATCAATGGTCAATTCCTTATTTTTTGAAAATTTTAAGCAACTAAAATTATGCTTTATTTCACCAATAGAACTCCATCAAAATTTGAAAATTCATTGTGAATTTTATTTGGGTCGTTCATGTGCTTTTCTATGTATAATGATTTACCTTTTGAGTTCAATCAGCGAGTTTCAAAAGTGGCATTTTGTTTTAAAGGTCTGTCGTTTTAAATATTTGCAACTCCAAAAGATAAAGTGTTCTTTACATTATAAAGAATCGTAAATTTCAAACTTTCATAAGACAGTTGTTTAAAAACAACCTTGATTTACATTTTGAGTATAAATTTTAAAAAATAAACAAAACTTGGGAAAAATAAATTATACTTTTCTTATTGGTATAAATAGATTAATTTCTCCCCAAAAATACCAACTTGGTTAGACCGTTGAAACTGAAACATATCCTTCATATATTATCTGAATATGACTTCGCTTTTGCCTGTCATGTATTAATTTTGAGGACGAACGAACAGAGGTAGTAGTATCTCTTGTTGGCCATTAACACAAAAATTAAAACGTGCTAAGTTTACATTTTAACTTAAAATTTTGAAGTTGTACGCAAAGTTTGCCTTTTTATCTTTGAAACATACATCACTTTGTATATGTATTTCCGTTCTAACCTGAATATTTCGGATATTAATTATAGTATAACTAATCGACCGTGGTGAATATCAATAATTATAATGTCACGAGTGCCGATCAACGCAGGATTAAAAGAGTTTTGGAACTTGTTCCAATACGAATTTAATCCGTTGTGTTGTTCGACGCGAGTGATTTTATTGATATTCATCAATTGATTAGTTATACTTATTATCATATAGATTTTCAAATCTATAAACAGATTTGAGATGGAATGTTTAAGGGATTATCTTTTTAATATCTATGCGCCAGGTGTTTACATTGACGATAGTTGTGTGACGTCATTTCCTAGAGTCAAAATAAATTGTTTATTTCACTGAGTGAAAATATGAGATTTAAACTCGATAAATCACCGCTATCTATATAATAAAAATAGTTATTTCGTATTTCATGAAAATGTCGATAATTTACACTTAATATTAATACCCCGATATTAATACCTATAAATTATAAAAAAAATAGCCAAAGTAACCTGCATTCTATGGTTCCAATTAACATTTAAGGCCTTGAAAACATGGAATCAAAGAAATTGTGACCGTATGAACTTGCAACGACAGCTGAAATATCAAATTCATTACTTGTTCTAGCATCTTGTGATGCCGTTAATCAAGACTCGAAAACTATGAATTTCTGGACCTAAGACATCCTAATAATATAGTCGTATATCAGAGAAAAAATGGACATTATGTAAACTTCTTGACACTTACAGTATGTAATCACTAAAATTTACTATAAACATATTTTCTCTGCATTTTATTTCTAAACATTGCTTGTTTTAGAATGTGCAATTGGATTCACTTCTATAAATGGAGCTCCATGTGTTCCATGCTTAAAAGGGACATATGGATATAGATGCAAAACTTGTTCGTGTAACGCGAATGAGAGATAACCTAATTGATATCAATTTATATTAAATGGTTATTTTCATATTAATATAGAATTATTGACTTTTAATGAGGTCTACTCATACCTATACGGACCTGGTCAAGATTGGTTGACTGAGGCCAACGGTCGAGGTTGACCAACCCTTGACCTGGTCCGTATAGTCATGAGTAGACCGAAAGAAAAAAGTAAATTATTAAATGAACTCAGAAAGCTGGCTCTTTGTTGATTTGTAAGAACATGCACTATTCTTGTTCTTGTCTTCAAACGGCAAGTAAAAAATATATAATTAAAACACTGTTAAACAGAATCTTGTAATAACTTTTTTTTTACTTTCTTTGCAGAAAAGGGTTTACACAAGATCTAATAATGATCAAACTTTTCTCCGTTTACATTTAAAACTTTGAATTCAATGTTGTGGATTTCGATTTACCCTTTTCTATAAATATGAACCGTACTTAGTGTAGTATTATTTAAATCCTTTTCAATTCGCTGTAACTTCGGTGTTGTGTTATTTCTATTATAAATCTGCTTTTTACAACGTGTCGAAACTTTTGTCCTTTTTTGTTTGTAACAGATGTCACACAGACGAATGTTAGTAAGAACGCGCAATTCGATTTGGTGTTTGGAAATGAAATGTATCTGACTCGTAAAATAAAAAAAACTCGAGTAGACCTCATGTGAGATCTACTCACTCAGAGATACAAGCAAGGAAATGCTATCGATCTCGGCCAATCAACGAACAGCAAAATTCCCAATCGTTTATTAATCCTGTATAATAAAGACGTATTGGGTCGAGGTCACCTGTATTGGTTCGATGCGAAGCATAGGACTAACACAGTTGATCGAAACCTTATACGACTGTACGAGGACATTACACAGGATAAATATGAAAATACCCAGTTAATGACACATTTAGATCATGTTGGTTATTTGTTCTCTATCAGTTTTTAAACATCTTTGAGATTATGGTCTTCCAAACGTTTAGATTTTATCTGCACTGAAGAGACATAAGTTGTCGAAATGTGCATATGCAGAAAGTAAATTTACAGTAATTTCGATATTTATTTATTAGTTACCTTTATTAACTGATGTTTTAAAATTACAGGCATTATCCTGACCAATCTTCATTACAACTGCACTGTCATGTTGTTAACAAATCCATTGATGACACAATGGTCTTGTCAAGGTTTTCCTGCGGTGTTAGTCGTACAAGTGTTACTGAGTAGGGTGACACCCAAACATTCCCCTAGTCTACGGATACATTAGGACGAAGAACAAAAACACGTATGCTGCCATCATAACATTTATTCAACACTCCTTACGTCACATTACAATAGCGGGAAAAGGGGAATAACTCATATTTACAAAAACATATATGACCATACAAATACAGATATACAACACAAGCTAAAACGGGATTCTGCTGACGAGAACTATTTTTCCGCTGTCGAGTACTTTTTAACTATGTACAACACTGTAAATATTTAGAAGGTAATGAAGGGAAATCTTCATAATTGTCTTGTTATTTTTAAAATCAATAGACCAAAAGAAAAAAAATATATGTGAGAAACACACAGAAAACAGTCAAGACGGTATAAAAAGATTTTTATTGAATTTTTAATTTTTAAAAGGAAAATGTTGCACTATCATGTTATTTACAAATCCCCTTGATGGTACAATGGTCTTGTTAAGGTTGTCCTGCGGTGTTTGTCGTACAAGCTAAAACGGGATTTGACTGACGAGTATTTTTTTTTTCGCTGGCGGGTACTTTTTAACTATATACAACACTGGTAATATTTGAGACGTAATGACAGGAATTCTTCATAATTGTCTTGTAATTTTTAAAATCAATAGACCAAAAGAAAAAGGTTAATATATGTGAGAAACACACAGAAAACAGAGCGTATCTAAACAAATATTGCCGATTTATTTATACGGGGCATCTGCCCTGTATTAATTTTTATACAGGGCAACTGCCTGTATATATTTCTATACAGGGCATTTGCCCTGTGTAAATTTCTTCGTGCCAAGAACTTCCGGTTATATCAAATGACCAAATCACACTGTATTTTAAGGTATCAGTTAATAATGTTTAAAATGGGTTACAAATGATTGTTTTATTTCTGTCACAAACGGAATAGTTGTATGTGTCTATTACTTTTATTTCAGCTGTCATCATATCCACGGTTGTGTGAAACATAAGGAATCCTTCTCAGATGTTTCATTTTTTTTTTTTTTGGAAGTGTTAGGTAGCAAATCGACAGAATTTCACGCTGGTCCATGATAACGCAGTGACAACGGTGCCAACGCACTGACAACGGCATTTGCAACGCACAGACAATTGGAAAATATGGCAGTGAGAAGCCACACATTTTTATTTTATGAATTTTAGTCAGTAAATTATTTAATTCTATTGTTAACAATACCCACACGGAATGTAAAAATTATTCAGAAATCGTTGTATCGTGCTTTTAAAGTGTTTCGAAATAATTATATTATTATAAAACTGAAAACCGTTGGAACGCTCATACGGAAATGTGTGTTATTTTGGATATTTTCTGAAATTCTCGTTAAAATACATAAATGCATGAATGGAACCTAAAGCATAAAGAAACACACTACCTTTCTGTTTCTTTTCAAAATATTTCTACTTGTTGAACATTTGTAAATTAGTACTTTAATGATATTTTTCAAGTCAACGCACAGTACAACGATTTCATTACAACGCAAAAACAACGGCGAAGTACATAGCATATGATATATTCTGTAAGGGATACTTAGTATCTTAAATTTCAAGTGAATTTCAGATAAAAATGTGGCCAACTACATTTTAATTTATTATTTATTGTTATTTTTATTATTCATTATATAAAAAAAACTGAGGAAAATACTTCCTCCATAAATTGATGCTTAATTCTTGGGACGATCAAGTTTCAGCTAACTTTCCGGGCACGTATGAGGAGAACCATGGGCCATCAAATGCCGAGCTATCACGACCAATAGAGATGACACAATACCTTCTGATAACCTCTACAAGGGGAAAATCTACATTTATTAGTTACAAGGTTTGATGTATTCAACGGGATCATTACACGCATGACATGGGACCGACTGTTTGTTCTAGGCATTTAGCGGGAAGCATAAGTGTAACAAATAAGCTCTATGGTTCTGGAGTTCAATTTTAATTGATTTGATTAAAAACCTAGAGCAATTTTATAGTACGCTTCAAATAGATCAAAAGTTTATAGATGTTGGGAGGTATTGGTCAGCATTTCTTTACTAAATTGGCAAGGAATCTCGTCCTGTCCCACTTTTATGGTATTTCGATTTCAAACACACGAGAGCTCGAACCCATGGAATCTTGCGTGTAATTTAATGTGAGTTTCTGGTTTTAAATATCTGATAGTTTTCACTGATTATTTTCTTCAAAAACTATGAATTTGTGGCACTATGAAGACTCAACATCGTGCTGTAATACTGATCTTTAATTGTCCAGTCCAAGCATCCTAACTGATTGTACAAGTGAATATTTATACTATACGTATAAATATTGTTAAACATAAATCATATGAACCAGAACGTATCTCGGACGTTTATTGTGAGATTAATGTTTTTTCTTCCCCACCCTAAGAAGGTCCGTCCTGTTAATATTTCAATTATCTTGTCAAGTTAGCCCCTTAATGTATTAAACTTAATAAATGACTACATGAAATCTTTACCATACATCTTATTATAACCCGGAGTAATTGAATTACATGTACTTGTGAATCTAAACAACTTCAGAATGTATAATTTTAGAAATAGTTAAATAAAATTATCTGTAGAAATAATTGAATAAAATTATCCGTTCTGGTTCAATTAAAATATTTAGAAGTCAAATATTTTAATTATATAACAATAAACTTTTATCGATCCATATTGTTACAAATTTAGGGAACTTGAAGAGATCTATGCGCGACACGTAACCAGTCCGAAAAACAGTGAGTGAAGAAGTACATCTATCAGACTTTCCGCGAATCTTGAAAAAAAAAGTTCAAAAGTGGTCCCTAATCCGGACCCCTAATTAAGAGTTACAGCTGCAAGTAGACATTTTTTTTGCAATTTTTGTTTTTCGTTTTTTCATTTCGACCTGTCAAAGTCGTCACAAAGTGCATGTTTTTTAATAAATCAAAAATCAGATGTCGGAGAGTAGTTTCATCTCACGGAGGCAACTTACAGACTAATTATGTCATTAAGTAATATACGACAGACAGTTGTCTTTGCGTTGTACCTGAATCGTTGTCTTATGCGTTGTATTATTTGCAATGCTAATACGCGATTTTACGAAGATCTGGAACATTTAAATCTTTGGAAAACATAAAAAAAGGACATAACATTTCGTAATGCTGCTTTATTTATTCATAAATGAATATATTTTAGAGAGAAAATTAGGAAATTCCCCAAATGACACTTATTTTTTGTTCGACCGCTCAAATTGTTCACATTTTTATTCTTATACACCAGTTTTCTGCACTTTACTAATGTAACATCACGATTTCGCAATAATTTTCACATTCCGTGTGGGTATTTTCAAAATTTTAATGGATTACAATAAAATCTTAAAACACCAAAAATAAAACCTACCGTCAGATTTACGTGTGTAATACCATATATTTTCGTTGTCTGTGCGTTGCAAAGACCGTTGTCACCGCGTTGGCACCGTTGTCAGTGCGTAATCATAGACCAGCGTGAATTTACAGAGACGTCAAATATTCACTTACAATAACGATTTAGGTCAAACTTTAAGTTTCAATTTTTAGCTCCTTATGACCTTCTGATGGAACAAGTACAAGTTTAATTAGGCAGATTTAATAAAAAGTGTTTATTGAGTATTCATAAATTAAAAACTAGGCTCAGCAAAGATAGAAAATGGTGATTATAGACGGAAAATATATTGAAAATAAAATTGGTCCAGCATTATTTCTCATTACCCGTGTTAGTATAGGACACGGTTTTATGTTTTTATGATTACTGAGGGATACTTATTATCCGAAAGAGTTAGCATTGTTTGGGTCAGATTTTTTTAAACTGAATTCAGTGGAAATAGCGAAAACCTATAATATGAACTGAAATTATGTGGTGGTTTGCATACCAAAAAGTGTAATTATATGTCATCGAAAAAAAAAGTGTACATCGATATTCTTTGTTTATTTGATCAACGTTTCAGTGTTTATTATTATTATTATTCATGTTTAGCCATTTGTTTTGAGACTTTGTTTTCTTTGTATATAAGATTTATTGGCAGTGAATGTTGGAGGCAGGTATATTCAATTTGAGCAAATCTCGTCAAAAAGTAAAAACTTGAAGCGTATCAAAATACAATAACTAAAATCGATTTTTGGTGTTCTGCTTCAAAATTAATAAACAAAAGAAGTTCAAAAAGTATTTTTTTCATTGAGAAAACTCTTTAGAAAACTTATTTCATGTCTTTTAAATGATGTTTTCCACATTCCAGTTTCTCAAGTTTTCCTCTACAACCGATTCCTGTCAGCACTTCATTTGGTAAGTACCTTCATTCAAGTTGAACCAATTGTTCCTGTCTTCACTTTGAAAAAATTACAAGCAATTTTGTCCGCCCAGAATACTTGGTGCAATGTTAAAGGTTCATTGGTATAAAATGTTTTTTTTTGTTTATGTTAGCAAATAATAACCGCTTCCAAATTAACGTTCTGAAATTTTTTGAAGTTTGACATATGAGATGAAATATTGACATTTAAAATTAACTCATTGCAAATATAGTTCACAATCTAGCGATTTCTGATAAACTAAAATTTCAAATCTATGGTTTATATCTATTGTGTAAAGTAAGCGTATCAATGAAATTTCGTGGCTAATTGATTAAGCTTGCTTGTTTTCAACTTGTTACAAAACGAGGTTTTGAGATTGGGAGTCAATGATTCACTAATAAGCCACATACTTAAACCACATTTGTAGCAGATTTGTACCTAAAACGAGTTTCTGTTTTGAGTTTTTCCCATGCACTATAGACTTGGCCAGTATATTATTAAGTACTATCTATATGACTTTAAGGCTAACACAAAGTGTGAATCTGTTGCCTATGAATTCTATTATACTAAACATGCTCTGAATAAAATATCTTTAGCTAGTTTATACTTGAGCCTATCTGGGCATTATAGTTTATCCTGATCCGTCCGTCTCGCTTTGTTTCCGAATAATATCTCTACTAACTTCATACCGTTGATCACAAATAGGCTATTTAAACAAGGGTACATTACCCAAAACTTGAGGTCATCACTCCAGAAGTGTTACGGTCGACATAACGATGTTGTGGACCGCTATGGGAAATCTGTTTCAAATATGATACAAAACTTATCTTTGTTGCTTCCTCTATCGGATTTTACAGTAAGCAGGTGATGCTTTCTCTACCGCAGCACCTGGTCTTGTCCATGGTGTTTTGTTGGGTCCATGTTGTTCTTCTTTGTGTGTGTGTCTTATTTTTTCTTTTCTGTAGCGTGCTCGTGTCTTGTCTTTTTTTCTTTGCGTTTACGATGTTGCCATTGTCATTGGATTTCTCGTTTTGAACTGACAGTTTGGTTCTCACTTGCTAAATCAAGGACAGAAAGAGGAGTAAATTATATAAATGTCATGGAGGAAATATTTCAGTTCAAGTTCCCAATAGACCATATCCGATCTCTGGTACCAGGATTCACCAGACCACTTTTCAACACGTCACGAAATTATGTTTTTATGAAGTTATTAATTATGAAGTACATTCTTGGTCACATGGTGCGGACATGTTTGTGACGTAGGGTGGAAAAACGAAAAACGGTAATCTTAGGCGATTTCCTGTTGAGGTATTCCATTTGAGGCTACAGTACATTAATATTATATTTTTTGTTCTTAAACCGATTTAGTCATTAAAAACATATTTTTGTGCCTAATGAGGTCATTGGTAGGAACTTTAACAAGACTTTATAAATAGTCAGTCGTTCAGAATTTCATAGCCATTACAACACTCTGTTTACCATATCAGGTCTGGTACTACCGCAAACCAAAAGCCTGGATTTTTAAAATGTTATGAAAGGAAGTATGATCTGAAGTTTTTAGAAGCTTTCGAAATTCTTTGGTCCTATCCCCTCAACCAGATTTAAATATTTTTGCACATGAATCTCAACGCCATAACCTATTTCATTATTAAATAATAAAAAAGACAACGTACAAATTTTTATTATCGTCCAATTATTTTTTTTTTATATATTTTACGACATATAAACAGGTGATCGAAAGTAAAAGATATCTCTAAAGAAATGTTATCGAAGTAAAAGATATCTCTAAAGAAATATTAACTGCCAAGATTTGGACATTGATTTTCAAAATATTTTGCTCATGCTTCTTAACTAGCAACGCTTTTGAAAACTAAAGGTCAGAATTCATATGACAAATTTTCTTAGACACATACTCATCTAATGTATTTACAAATGTAGCTTTTAACATGTTTCCTGTCAAACCCTGTATCACGCACATAAATCTGCAAACGACGTATTAAATCTACATCAAGTAAGCATCATACATGAGCAAATTCTAGTAATTGTCATCTCGAAACGTAATGACTGTTTAGTGCAGATCAAGTCAAAACTAATGATTTTAACAGAAATCTAAAGCTGAAAGGCATGCAATTAATTAACCTTAATAAAAGTACATGTATCACCAAAAATAGTTAAGAGAGAAGATTTGTATAATGCCCATTGGTAGTGTTAATATGAAACATAATTGTCTTTTACAGAAGTATCATCTACAGAAAATGTAAATCGCGTGTACTCTAAAGGTATGTCATTAAATATATAGAGTGGTTTGTGTTTCCGACTTATTAAATTATTACAATTGTTAAGTAGCTTCTTTGGAGTTACTTTTGAATCTGATTTGAACATAAAAACAATTTTTTCCTGACCATTATACAAGTTTTATGTTACTTCTACATCATTGTTTCATGCATTCATACATTACTGCAAGAAGTGATAGCTACAGAGACATAAATTTTTCAGTTTAGTTACTAACAAAAAATTATTCTACTTTTTAGTTCACCTGGCCTAAAATGCGCTTTTGTCATCACTATGTGTCCACAATTTGAAAAATCTTCTCCTCTAAGCGACCTGGCCAAAATATAACCAAACTTGGCCTGAATCATCACTAGGGTATGGTTTCTCAAATTTGTGTTCGATAAGTCGGCATGTCAAACAACATTGCAGCTGTCACTAAAATAGAACAAAGGGGAAAATTGCAGTTTTTGGCAAATAATTTGAAAACCGTTACAGATATAAACTAGGCATTGTAACATGATAGTAATCTACCAAATTTTATATACAAATAGCAATACAAAATGATTTTCATCGGGGAACATAAATGGCTGCCAACGAGGATCATAGTCTAAGATAGGACCCTATGAAAAATTGTTGTAAATTGTTAATTCATGAAAACCATTTCAAACATCAAAATGATATCTACTAGGTATTATAACATGACAGTTAACTGCCAGATGAATGATTTTACTACCAACTGGCTGTCCCATCAATTATTTAACCCTGTGCAAAAAATCTTATTTGATAAGTAGCCACCAGGTGAACGATTAAGGCTCACATTTGAGCCTATGGTAAAAGGTAGCTTAATGTCGATTGGGTACAATTAACTCCAACCAAGCTTTGCGTTGCGTTGTTTGACACCAATTTGTAAAAAAATAATTCACGTGCCAAAACAAAATCTTTTCACGTTGTTACAATCCTTTATATTGGCTTCTCGACTCGGACAAAACAAATCAATGTGCTCTGACCATAACAATGACCAAAAAAGAAAATGGAAGGCTGAATATTACTATTTGTAGTAAATTGTCCTTTTCGGTCATTGTAAAGTAAGTGTGAACCGAACCGTCAGTCTTAAGTGAATAATTAAAGGACAAAACAAAGTTCAGTTTCAGTTGTTTAATCAGGAAAAGTAGTATAAAGTGTGGAGAAGTCAAAAGTTTAAATGCCGTTTCAGTGTTATAATGATCTCGATTTTTAGATGTCAAGCAAATTAATAGTTTTGATGCCCCCGCCGCTAGGCGGTCGGGGGCATTAAGGTTTACCCTGATCCGTACGTGCATCCGTCCGTACGTACGTCCGTATGTCCATCTTTTTGGTTTCCGGATGATAAACTTGAATATCCTGCATCGGATTGAAACCAAACTTGGTCACATGCTTACTTATCACCAAAAACAGAACCCTATCGATTTCCAGGTTGGTACCCCCAAGGTCAAGGTCACAGTTGCTAAAAATAGACTGAAATTTCAATAAAATTTTGGTTTACGGATGATAACTTGAGTATACTACATGGGATCAAAATCAAACTTTATCACATGCTTGCTGATCACCTAGGACAGAACCAGATCGATTTCCAGGTAGGTACCCCTAAGGTCAAGGTCACAGTTGCTAAGAATAGACTAAAATTTCAATACAATTTTGGTTCCCGGATAATAACTTGAGTATACTACATAGGATCAAAACCAAACTTAGTAACATGCTTGCTGATCACCAAAAACAGAAACCTATCGATTTCCAGGTTGGTACCCCCAAGGTCAAGGTCACAGTTGCTAAAATTAGACTAAAATTTCAATAAAATTTTGGTTTCAGGATGAAAATTTGAGTATACTACGACGGATCAAAACCAAACTTGGTCACTTGCTTGCTTATCACCCAAGACAGAACCCTATTGATTTCCGGGATGGTACCACCAAGCTCAAGGTCACAGTTGCTAAAAATAGACTATAATTTCAATAAAATTTTGGTTTCCGGATGATAACTTGAGTATCCTGCATCTGATCAAAACCAAACTTGATCACTTGCTTACTTATTACAAAAGACATAATCCCATAGATTTAAGGGTTGATACCCCAAGGTCAAGGTCACAGTTGCTAAAAATAGATTAGTATTACATATAATACTGTTTCTCAGATTATTTGTTGTAACTACACATTATATCAAAACCAAACCAGTTCCAGTGGCTATTTATCACAGGAGAAAGATCCTTTTTTTATAATTATTTGATAGATATATTGTACATAGTTATGCCTTTAATAATTAAAGGGTTTTGATTGCAAGGAGGCGGGGGCATCCGTGACCCATGGACACATTTTTCTATTTTTATATCCACTTTTCATTTATACAACTTCTTGAAAAGCTAGTATCGCAATATTTTTGAAGGTCCCTTTTTACGGATGACAACTTAGAAATAGGTTTTGTTGCAGATCCGGCGATGTACCGTTGTTTTTATTGGTATTTGTTAAATTTTGGTACACAATACAAGGAGGGTAGATCGGTGTTTTCATCTTTGATTGAAATCTTAAAGAAGAGCAAATCAGATTTACGGTTCAACAATATAGCCTCTTTAGACAGAGTAGTAGCTGTTTATGTTAGACTGCTCTGGGTTTTACCAATGCCTACATGTAGTTGTTTCTCTAAACAATCGATGTAATGATTTTTACAAATGTAAGTGATGTTGATAGGGGCCTTTTCTGCCGGAACAACGAAATATTTGTCATGAATGGAGGATACCTGGCAACATCGGCATTTTTTAAAAATAGATGGTGCTTTAGTTTTCAATGACCCTAGGAGCTGACTTCTTCGTTTAAGAATTATGGACCTCGCAGTCTTAATCACCTCCAAAGAGAATCAAGGTCTTCATTTTGTTCACATTTAATCTATTTTCTGGCGTAGTCAACTACAGCATCCAAAAGGAGTTTAAAATTTTGCTCCCAGTTGATGGATCTTGGTTCATGGAATTTTTACCCCTTCTCAAGGATTTAATCTTTGGATAAAATTAATATAACGCGATGTGTGAAAAATGAAAACTAAGCAGCTATAATCAGACTTGTAACTGTTTCTTGCTAAAATATTTACAATTGAAAATGAAATATTACAACTTTTCAATACCACTAATTGTACAAATTTTGCCGTGTAAAATTCATTTGAGAAAGAAATTTACATTTTATTGTAAATCTCATTAACGTCTGCAGTTAACCTTCCAGTCTACATAAGGCTACAATAAAAATTAAACCTTAGATTTGCATGCCCTCTCCCCTGAATTTTTTCAACCCCTCAATGTAAATGATTTTATTATTTTTTTTATCATTTTGATTCAAAATCTACAGCATTTTGTCACCATAAGTTATATAAAAATATAACAAAATTTTGGGTTAAGCCTTTAATTTTTCAAAAAAGTTTGATAAAAATCCTGGGTTTTTCAAATGACGTAGCTTTTTTAATTTTCATACGACCGCAAAAATTTTTGCGGTCGTATAATGGTATGGTGCTGTCGTCGTCGTCGTCGTCGTTGTCGTCGTCGTCGGCGTCGTCGTTGTCTGTAGACACTTTTGTTTTTGTCAATAACTTTAGTTTCAGTTGACCAATCTTAATGAAATTTTCACACAATGTTCCTTGGCACAAAAGGAAGGCTTGGCTTAGATTTGGTCATTGTGGCCCCACCCGTTTTAAAAAAGGGGGCCAAAAAGGGTTAAATTTGATGTTTTCACATATTTGACTGTAGAATCTTTATTATTTATCAGATTTTGATGGGGTTTCTTTCAGTGTCCTCCTGAGGAAATTTCCAATCAGTAGTATGCCAACGGATTTCACGTGGCATGTACCGTTTACGAGATAAATTGGGCCCAAAAGGGACGAATTTCAAAAATTTATTTTTTTTAATTTTTAGTCCGATTTTGATGCCTTTTTTTGCACTGGATTCCTTATGAAAAATTAACATAGCCCTGCACCATTAGATTTTTAATAACTTGTTTCTTTTCCTAGCCATGAGGGGCCCAACGGGGCAAAAATTGCAAACTTGCAGATTACCTAAAATTTTTATTTTTCATCCGATTTCAATGGGATTTTTTTTCTTTAGATTCTTCACATTGTAGGCTTTCAGTTACATGTCAACGGATTTTGTGTAGCTTTTACCGTTTCAGAGCTATTATGGGTCAAAGGGGCCAAAATTGCAATTTTTAGAAATATGTAAAATCTTTATTCTACAACAGATTTTGATGGGATTTTTTTCTTTGTATTCCTTTCAATGTAAGCTTTCAGAAGTATGTAAACGGATTTGATGTAGCTCTTACCGTTTCTGAGCTATAAGGGGTCAAAATTGCAATTATTAGAAATATGTGAAGTCTTTATTTTTCATTAGATTTTGATGGGATTTTTATCGTTAGATTGTTCTCATTGTAAGCTTTCAGTGATGTGGCAGTATATTTTGCATTGCTCTTTGGTTTCCAAGCTATAATGGGTCAAAGGGCCAAATTGCAATATTTCAAAATATGTGAAATCTTTATTTTTCATTGGATTTCAACCTGAGTTTTTTCTTTGGATTTCTCTTGATGGTAGTCAACAGAAATTCTTAGCTCTTACAATATCCTAGTTTGTGTCCAGTTAATTTATGTGTCAAGGTCCTTATTGTGTCCAGCAAATTACTGTGTCCAAATTCATTTTAGTTTACACTTGTTCAAATTTCAGTGGTCGACATGCTGCGGTCGTATCATGCTTCGCTCGGCGTAGCCCTTTATTTGTTTTGTTTTCTTTTTTTCTTTCTTGTTTGTTGTTTGTTTAATTACAAAAACAGAATAACAGTAAACACCTACAATGGCGGGGAACTACAATCACATGCCACAATTTACAAGAGAACTGCACTAGAAAAACGATAATGAAAACAAGAGACAAACATATAGGAACTCGGAATAGCCGGACTTGGTACCGGCTCTTGCAAAAGCAAGTGGTAGGGTTAAACCGGTTTATGGGTACCCAAACCTCCCCTTTCTCTATCCCGTTTCCCTATAGTATAGTAAACATGCGAATAAAACCCAATACAGGTAGACTAATAACTAAATGACCGCTATCTTGGAAAAGAAAAGCATATGACAAAACGTAATTTAGAAATATGGGTCAAAGAGTGCTCGCCGCTAAACTGCCGGATAGCTCAAGGAATCTAATATTTGTAAGATTTATTCTTAGAGCATATTCGATTCTCATTCATACATCTGGAGAATAATATCGCGACCCCTTTCCTGAATTTAATATAACTATTTTGAATTTATTTAGCCACTGAAACCATGTTCTACTGATAAAGTTTGCTGTGTGTGTGGGCTGGAGAGAGGTCTGTTCTCTAACTTGAAAGCATTTCATTCCGTTTTACCGGGCTAAGAAATACCAATGTAAACTAGTGTTTGAACGACAACTTGCATGCTCTACGACATGCCTTAACAAGTCCCGAAAAGGTGGTTACTTGTTGAAAAGTAGCTGTACATGCATCTGTTACAAACTGCATGCATCTTGAAGCATTCATCTTTTGCATCATGATACATAAACGTTCACACGGTTTGTTATAGTCCCTTGCGGCCATGTTTACATTTTCTGAACTTCCTTATACGGTTTTCATGTGTTCAAATAAAAGAAAACGCATGCTTCTTGCATCACGGAATAGAACATGTCCCAACCCAAATTGTGAATCATGCAACTTCAAAAAGTCGCATGCTACACAAAAAGGTATAAATTATACGGCATTATATGTATCATGCTTCAAGACGCATGCAGATTGTATCGCAGTGTAAATTAACGTTTACGGGTATCGTTGAATAACACGTCCTGAAAACATATCTACTGCATCTCTACCTCAGACTTGAGGTATACACTTCTAGTTACTATTTGTTATCATTTCTTTCTTTTATATTTTGTGTTAGTTTAAAATTGCTTAAAAGTGTATCATTCCTGCATTACTTATGAGCCAAGGCTTATTGTGGCCTATTTAATTTTTTTTAAATGTCTATCGAACCATATTAATCTTTATCAAATCCAATATAACGAATTTGAATGCTAGAAAGATTTATACAACATGAGAAACAAATACATTTGCATAACTTTTCGAGTTAAGATATATTTTTTGGCAGTTGTTTGAAAACAGATATACCTTTCTGTAACATTCTAAAGGCATAATGGTGTGGAAAAATGATTCCCTCATACCTGTGATTAAAGAGAAATATTTATCTACGTTAAAGGTAATACACGTATTGTGTTATGATCTCATGTTCATTTACTCCATATCCTTTCTTAAAATACGTAAACCCTCAAATACTTGCGGGAGTGCCTCTTCGTTATCTATAAGCCAATGACAGGAATCCTACATTTTTGCTCTGAAACTATCTCAAGGAAAATCCCCACGATAGGCTCGTTTACAGTTAATTGTAAAAATAACAGATTAAAGCTTTAAGACGAAATAAATATTAGTATGACTCAATCTTCCAACGGAAAGGTACCTGGATAATTCCTCTAAAAAGCAAAAAATAAACAACAAATACATCGACAATTGAAAGCCAAAACAAGGACAGAAAACGAGTAAAAATTATAAACAATTAAAATAAAAAGTTCAAAAACTCGGTATTTCGGATATAACACAAATGACATGAAAAAGATAAAGTAAATAAACAAAAATAAACAAGAACGCCATAGCCAGAAAACTTAAGCAAATGCGGTGTTAGCCCAACAAATAAATGGACGTATCATTAATAAGTATCATCTGCTATATTCGTGGCACACGTGACATTGCTAATAAAAAGTCAACTGTTCATAATATTCGATAATTGTCAATTTGGTTGTATATATATATATATATATATATATATATATATTCTGAAAACTGCTAAAAAAGTCGAAGTAATCTACAGTGACGGGTGTATAACTTCTGAAGTCGCAATTTCAAAGTGGATGTTACATGCATTACCTTAGTTAATCGTTTTTTTTTTTACAAAAACCGCATTACAAAATACGTTGACGACAACTGCGAATACATGTCAAAGTGTCAAGATAGCAAAATTGTACAAAGAAATGTCTATACTTCAGTAATAATTCAATTTGCTCTGCCGTAGTCTTGTTATTAAAACAAAATTCCAATTCTTATATCCCATTTCTTTAAGATAACAAAGAGCGCATCAATTGTTTTTAGGTCTCGCATCTTTATCTAAAATGCTGTAGTTTTCGTTTCATAAAACTAGGTTTAAGCATTTAAATAATGAAAGAAGTATGAATAAATGGTGAATAAAAGGATATGGAGTAAATGCACATGAGACAAAGTCTCTACAAATACATGGTAAAAAACAAGCAAAGGAACAACGCTTTTATTGTTGTTCTTCATCTTGAAGTCACCATGAGGCCTTCAACAATGAGCTTTGCTCATACCTCATAGTAAGTTCAAGACGGCCCCTAGCACCGGTTTAAGCGGAATTCTTTGCTAATTGTCGAGCAACGCTACATCCATGTCTTTCTTGGTCATGGGTGCGGGATTGTCAACAAACATCAATTAAACTGGCAAAGTTTAAAAACAAGTGTTTGTATATTGGAACTCCAGGTAAAAATTGAAACATTCTTTCGTACTTTTTTGATATGATAACTTCTTGGCTTAATTTATTGCCAGAGTTAATTGTGATCAGTCATAAATGTTTCACGTATTGTAACTTGTCACGCCGCTTCTTTAAACCATCTTTGACTCCACTGTTTCAGTTAACTATTATTGCATTTCTTACAGTTGATTACAACACACAATTCTTCAAAGTAGTTATATAAATTTTCAAGTTTACTTCATACATAAATTGAAGATCTTTTTTGATTTTTTATTAAAAATGGTTATTGCTGGTATCAAATAACTAAAAACCGAACTATCTGTCAATATAATTGCTGCACATGACCATTTGGAAAACTTATGTCTATTCAGTGCAGATATAAAATATAAACATTTGGAAGCCTATTAACTTTAAGATGTTTAAAAACTGATTAGAACAAGTAACAAATATGATCTTAATGGGACACAAAAATCAGCTAAAGGCAAAGTTTTACATGCAGAATGTACCCCTTAGTTAAAAAAAAATACACAAATTTGGATATTTCACGTTTTCAAATAAAATCGGCTTTCTGGTCAGCACCGAAGTACTGACTACTGGGTTAGTGAATACCCTCGGGGACTATCAGTCGGCTTAATTTCAGTTATCATGCAAAGAAATATAATACTGAAAACTGAGAATACGGTTGTTTGTGCACTTTCAAATAATCATATGGTTTTCAAATCCTCGATTGCTCTTACATGGAGCATCAAAGATAACAAATTTACCATAACTAATGATAAAATATTCTTCCTAATTTTGTTGTTCTTGTTTTTTATGGGGAGTTTTGTTGAAGGACATTAAAATATATTCACTTTCATCCTCAACTTGTATTGCCTTTATGAAACGCAATGCTCATGGAAAGTGTTTAGTGATAAAAATGACTTAGTTTCAGTTATAAACAACAAGGTATATAAATATGAAAATTGAGAATATGGCTTTGTCCACTTAACTATTCATATCGTTTTCAAATGCTTGATTGCTTTCTTACATAAAGCGTCAAGGATATCGATACTACCATATGATAGAATAATCTTCCTAATTTTGTTGTTTTTGAAGCCATCATCTTGCTTTTTACAGGGGTTTGGTTGAAGGACATTATAATATACTCACTTTCATCCACAACTTTATTTGCCTCGATTATAATCATTGTGTTACTCTGGAGAAGACGGAATAGAGACAGACATATTCAATTGGCTGTAGAAAATTCAAATTTAAGAAGTTCAGAAGTTCTTGAAGGCATATACCATACTATAGATGGAAATTATGTAAGTGAGCATGCTCTTGGCATTCCACCGTACAACGAAGGGCCTTTAGGCGAAAGAACCACAGCTGGTCAAAATGATGGTTTAGAACCGAATAATGCAGAAATAGATAATTCCTCAATTAAGACTGAAAGTGAAAAATCACCAGATGTCGACCCAGAAGATATCTCAGATTACTTAAATCCTTATCAGCCAGTAGTAGTTACAACTATTGATCGGGAATACGCTGTCTTAACTGCTGGAGAAATTTATAACAATCAGTCCAACAGCTCGTCTGAATCGGATACTGATAGCTACCTCAATCCGTATAAGTTGATAAAGAAGCCGAAGACACAAATCGAGCAAATCGATAAATCAACAACGACAACAGTTTCTGTCCAGAAAAATGAAACTTCAGATCAAGTAAAAGAACGTTCAAGTATGAGCTCTGATGACTCGTATCAAATATACTTTTTGAAGCATTAGAATATTGATCTTTATGTTATCTGTAAACTCAGATCATTATTTTAAAGTTGTATAAATATCTGAAAAGTAGTTAAAGCTACACTATCTCTGACCATTCAATATTTAGGTCATGCAGTTTAAGGTTTGATATTATGAAACTAATAGTAAAACAACGGCAGCAGAATACCGAAGGAACAAGGGAAGCGATGACTACAAAAATCGAAGTCCAAAGACATGGAAAATGAATAATAAAACAATAAATGAGCAGACATGTTTCAAATCTAGCAGCAAG
The DNA here is from genome assembly GCA_002080025.1 of Modiolus philippinarum. NCBI lineage: Eukaryota > Metazoa > Mollusca > Bivalvia > Mytilida > Modiolidae > Modiolus > Modiolus philippinarum. The sequence goes on from MJUU01038968.1 coordinate 37,902, forward strand.
GAATATAACTCAATTGAACAATTTAATTATTTGCAAAGTGAGCATGGAGATCCTGACTTTCATTACTATCAGTTTTGAAAGTTATTGTGACAGGACAACTGCAAGAAAAACTGGAGAATTTATTTATAATACTTTAATGAACCTTTTATCTTATTTTGGTCATTTGTTATTGAGCAGTGAAAAGTAATTTTGTTATTCCTAAAATTTTTGGCACGATTTTATAGAATGCTAAAACATTTTTCATTGCAATTACATTGACGAATAGTTGATTACTTCAAACAGCATTAGAAAACGAAGTCTGTTTTTTTTTTAGGATTTTTGATTCAGTGGATAGCAATTTATTCTTGCTTTTCAAGCTACAAGTATGTCCCTTTGAATGTTTTTCCTCGTATCAAAATGCAAAAGACTTCCATAATTTCAGACGACTATTATTTATTTCTGTTTGCTTCATCAATATGAAAAAGAAAGGAATTGGGGTAAATGTCAGGGCGACATCATCCATCTCCAGGTTAAAAAGATTCATTCTAGTTTGTTAAAATTAATTTGATAAAAATTAATCAAAAAAATTATAAAATGTGGATTTATTTCAATTTATTTATATTCATACGTTTTGTTCAAATATTAATAAATATTAATCAATCTTAATGCTTTCTGTAAGAAAAAAAAAAGATTTTTACCACTGACCAATTCTACAATTTGTCTAGGATAAATGTATTTGAATTCTAGCTTTATGTAAAATCATTTTCATCACTTTTATAAAAATTAGTAATACTCCCTATACTGATTAACTATATTGACACCAACTAAGACAGTAATACCTATATACACACTGTATCAATTTTTTTAAACAGGAGTCATGCTTTTTGGACGAAACAAGAAACTTGGTATCTTAAGGTAAACGTTGGGCTTGATAACATAATCTGTTTTGAGTTATAATGTTTTTATAATTTCATGTTGTGTCGTGCAGATTCTTAAAAAACAAAATATTTATCAATCATTATCAACCACAATATATTATCAAAATATTTTATATATACATCAAATTAAAATTATTATAGATAAATTTAGGCAATAAAAAACCTAAATTGATCAAATGACGAAATTTTCGCTAGACCTACTAGCTTTCTCAACGTCTTTCGATAAGTGATCGTAAAAAAATATTTACATACCTCGAACGTCAAAGATTTATTACCTGGACACAATATTACAAGTTTTACACAAAGATATTTTTGTACCAGACTTGTGACAAAACATAACTGAATGGTAAATTAAGAAAATGGGTAGGGGCGGGAAATTAGCCCCGCTAAACACTATATGTACAAACACCACTTCTTTAATGAATATATATAAACAAATACTGTGAAAATGAATACTTAAATGAACGGAATGAAAATCAAATTGATACGATTTGTTGTTAATGCCATCCGGGTGTAATGCACATAACTCTCTGATCCAGAAGCTTTCTCTCGATTGTCTCTGTTTATCGCTCCAACCCCGTACATGATCAATGATGGTCACTTTTGATCTTGCAAAATCTTCCAAAGAATGTCCAGGTAATTTGAAATGTTGACTGAAAGGCAGAAATGCTTTTTTGGTGAGGTCACTGCGGTGGCCATTCTTTTGTTGAACGGTTGGACACTTTCACCCACATACTGTAGACCACAGACCTGGCAGTCAATGAGGTATACGACATTAGGTGTCTTACAATTTACATTGCAGAACACCTTGTATACATTACCTGTTTTTTTTTGTTTTTTTTGCTACTAAATGTTTGTGTTTGCTGCATTTGCTGACAACATTTGCACCTTCTGTCATCACAAAGTTTGCATTGGCCAAGTGGTGACGAGTTTTGCGGAAGGTTCGCTCGGACCAAAGTATCTTTAATGCTTTTTGGTTGTCTAAAAGCAATAATAGGAGGATCAGGGAACATTTTCGATAGTTTTTTGCATTTTTCAATTTCTTTCCAGTGATGTCGGACCAAGCTCGAAACGTCCGCCATTGTATTGAAGGAGCTCGTCTTTGGTGACCTGACATGCTCTATTGAACCCTTTTGTATTAACTGTCAGACTACCCCTTGATTTTAAATGGTGTCTTAAGTCCCCAAGTCTTTGTTTAGTGGTGTTATCAGATGAACAAATGCGTTTTGCTTTGATGGCTTGGCTATATGGTATGCTATTAAAACAGTGTTTAGGGTGGCAACTTGATGGAGACAGATATTGATGTTTGTCTGTCGGTTTTGAATATATGTCCGTCGAAATTATTCCCCTTTGATTGTGGTGGTAGTATCAAGAAAGGATGTTTTTGACAATTCATGGGTAAATTTGATAGAGGGGTGAATAGAATTGGCATGAATAAAAAAATCGTCTAGTTCTTTCTCGGTATGTGTCCATTTCATATCAAAATCGTCAATAAATCGGAACCAAGATAGTGGTTTTTAGGTGTGGTTAAAAGCAGCTTTTTTCAATACTAACCATAAAAATGTTGGCATAAGATGGGGCCATCTTGGTTCCCATAGCTGTACCATTGACTTAAAGGTAGTGCTCTCCATTGAAGGTGAAATTATTATGCTTATGAACCAATGTGAGCATTTCCACTAGACATTCAGCAGGTGGTTCTTTTACTGTCCGTTTTCCCAAACTTCTTTGCATGCTGCAATGCCATCCACATGTGGAATGTTGGTGTAAAGTGAAGTTACATCCATGGAGACTAATATGGTATTCTCTGGAAGATTTAGTTGTTCCATTTTTTTAAAGTAGTCAGTAGTATCTTGAATATGTGAGGGGAGATCTTCCACAAATGGTCTGAGATGGAAATCAATGAACTCTGATATATTTTCTGTCGGGTGACTATTAGCTGAAACAATAGGTCTGCCGGGGTTGTTTTCTTTGTGGATTTTATGTAGAAGGTAGAAGCGACCAGGTTTTGGATCTTCAGGAATAAGGTAAATGAGGGTAGTAATGACAATGTGCCCGTGTTCATGCATAGCCTCTAGGTTTTCGGTTATCTTTTTAGCAAAATCAAAAGTGGGGTCAGATTCTAGTTTTTCATAAAATCTATTATCGGAAAGTTGTCTTTCGGCTTCCTGTAAATATTCTGTCTTGTTCAAGATGACTACTGCACTACCTTTGTCTGCTGGTTTTATAACTATATCGTTTGAGATTTTTCAGAGCTGATCGTTCCTGTTTTGACAGATTGTCAGTTTTAGGTACAAACATGTCTACAGTTTGTCTAATATCTAATTTAGTAAGATCTATTACAGTTTCGAGTCTGGTGTTTTTGCTCGGTTCAGGAATCCAACAACTCTTTTTAGTGAATTTAGGGATCTCGACAGCTTCATCACTATCAGAACCATCAGATGATTCTTCGTTCTCTTCTCTTCTAGAATCAAATATTCCTTGATTGGTAGTCTTCTAGCAAATTGATCAAGGTCCTTCCAAGTTCATGTTCATTTGTTTTTAAAGGATTGGGGCAAAAATGCAAACCTTTGGACTGCAGTGATGTTTCGGCTGTACTCAAATTTGTGCTAGATAGATTAATAACAACGTTGGATTTAATTGACAGATGTTTTCGCCGAAAACGCCGTGACCGTGTTTTCTTTCTGTTTATCTGAAAAGTTGTCTTGGTCGGTTTAATTCCATCTCTATTAAATTTTGTCCTCTGCTTTTTAAGTAACTTATTAGTCTCTATTTCTGTAATTTCACCTAAGCGTTGCTTAATGTTAGAGATAGCTTCAGGTTGGAGATTATTTTCACAAGCGTTTAGTAAGTCTTTGACTTCACGGCTTACAGTTTTCTTTTGATGGGTAATATCATTAAGTAAAAGATTGAGAAGTCGGAAAGAGCAGTCACTTAAAATTTTATCCCAACGCCGAATGAATGTGTTAGATTTTAAATCTGGTGTTTGTGGTGTTAAATTAATTTGAAGTCCCTTAGGAACTTTACCATTAGAAATATAATTGGATAAATTCGAAAAATTGTGGTCAATTTTGATTTCATCTTGTGTCATGGATCTTAAACGTTTGAAATAATGGTTGTAATTCATGTTCATAGGTTGTACGGATTATATCCGAAAAAATAATACCAGCTACTTAAGAAAAAAAATAGTAATATAAACGCCTGAAAAGATAGCCAACGCACAAACCTATAGGATTTCGGATCGAAAACAAAATAAACGATACTGTGCAAACAAAACAATAATATATACGTCTAAAGTGATACACTACAACATCAAATTAAAATTATTTTAGATAAATTTAGGCAATAAAAAAAACCTAAATTGATCACATGACGAAATTTTCGCTAGACCTTCTAGCTTTCTCAACGTCTCTCGATAAGTGATCGTAAAAAATTATTTACATACCTCGAACGTCAAAGATTTATTACCTGGACATAATATTACAATTTTTACACAAAGATATTTTTGTACCAGACTTGTGACAAAACATAACTGAATGATAAATTAAGAAAATGGGTAGGGGCGGGAAATTAGCCCCGCTAAACAATATATGTACAAACACCACTATTTTAATAAATATATATAAACAAATACTGTGAAAATGAATACTTAAATGAACGGAATGAGAAAACAAAATACTACGATTTCTTGTTAATGCCATCCGGTTGTAATGCACATAACTCTCTGATCCAGAAGCTTTCTCTCGATTGTCTCTGTTTATCGCTCTAACCCCGCACATGATCAATAATGGTCACTTTTGATCTTGCAAAATCTTCCAAAGAATGCCCAGGTAATTTGAATTGTTGAATAACAGACAGAAATGGTTTTTTGGTGAGGTTACTGCGGTGTCCATTCATTCTTTCGTTGAACGGTTGGACACTTTCACCCACATACTGTAGACCACAGACCTTGCAGTCAATGAGGTATACGACATTAGGTGTCTTACAATTTACATTGCAGAACACCTTGTATACCTTACCTGATTTTTTGCTACTAAATGTTTGTGTTTGTTGCATTTGCTGACAACACTTGCACCTTCTGTCATCACAAGGTTTGCATTGGCCAAGTGGTGACGAGTTTTGCGGAAGGTTCGCTCGGACCAAAGTATCTTTAATGCTTTCTGGTCGTCTAAAAGCAATAATAGGAGGCTCAGGGAACATTTTCGATGGTTTTTTTGCATTTTTCAATTTCTTTATACATATTAGTTAATCAGCCAAACCACGAAAAAAAAACATTATTGCATTGCGGTCGACAATTTTTCCGATGTTGTCCACTTGATTTATCTTTTGTCTCATGGACTTCGGCTCTTGACAACTAAAGTAAAAAGAATGAAGTTTCCTATTTTGAATGTTGTACTCTGAAAAGATTCGCGGAAAATACTACTACAGGGACTAGTTTTAAGGTACATCAAGGCATCTATGGACAAATTTATCTGATGCTCATGGACATACTGCAGTAACAAATGAAAATGGATCAGTGTATTGCCTGACGCCAATGCGCCAGTTAAATCTTAGGGTTGGGAAGACTTTCGCCTTTTGGACGAACAAAAGGTTTAAGGATTTACAACAGTTTTGATTTTATATGCACTGAACAGAAATAGGTTGTGGAAATCGTCATATGCAGAAACTAAATTTACAGTAAAATCGGTATTTGTTATCTTTTACTACTAAGCCGATGCCTGTGCTGGTGGACTGTTAGCTCGAAGGGTGTTCACCAACCCAGTAGCCAGTACACTGGTGTTGGCCCGAAAACCGGTAGTATTTGGAAACTTTGGAATTTTGTTTTAAACTTAGCAATTATTCCCTCATGTATAGCTCTGTTCTTAGCTAATTTCGGCTTTTCTTTTAAGATCCTATTAGTAATTTGTTCTCTATCTCTATCGGATTAAACACATTAGGGTTTTTGGATTTCCAACTGTTTTGATTTTATCTGCATTGAAGAGACATAAGTTGTCGAAATGGCCATATGCAGAAACTAAATTCCCAGTAACATAGGTATTTTGTTATCTGATTCAACATAGGTAATGAGTGAGTCAGCTTTTGTGCATTCAGAGACTCTTCTCAGGGTTATTGATTACAACCAGCCAGAATCCTCGGTCATGTGAAATGTGTACACCTGTAAATGTAAATGCTGTTTCTATAAATAGTTAAAAATATGATATTTTAACAGTTGATAGTCATAAAAGGAAAATTCTCAGAATGGGGCTATGAGTTAAGTACAATTCAAAGCATGTAAAAATAAAAAGCAAGTCTAAAAAAGTTTTATCCGCATAGTGACTTGTCCACGCAAAAGACCATTGACAGCAACCAAAAAGAATTAGGGACCCTCTAGTTATGTACACCACCGAATACTTGTAAATCAATGCCTCTATAATGTTTCATAAAAAAATCTATGCCATATTTTACTTTTCGTGCTGTTAAATAAACAGGTTAATAAAGCACAATATGAGGCATTCATGAAAAGATCTTTGCAATTTTCAAAAAGCTTATATAAGATCATGATTAATGTTCTAGTTCTCGTATGAAACCTCTGAGCAAATATTTGCTTTCACTATTGAAGAATTATTGAAACGTTTGTCATAATAATAATAATAAACGTGTTTATTAAGTGCTAAGGCTGGCAAGTTTTTGAAAGCTTTACTTACGCAAGAATGAGAATTCATCGATTGTGGAATTTAGGTATATCAGTATGTCTTTTTTCGAAGAAGAAAATTCGAAAGTAATAAAATTATACTATTGTAAAGGTATTAAAAATGTAATTTCGGTATTCTTGGTCATTTACAATACATTGAATTGAATTTGACAAAAGACCTCACTGTCGCCATATTGAAGGTTACGATGAGAGGAGTTGTCTGCTAACAATATCCTGTATATGACCGCATGATTTATGACTCTATATACTTGCACTGATATCTTTATGGTCTTTTCCTTAAGATTTTGCCGTTGTCTGTCATTTTCAATTTTTATTTTAATTGTTTTATATAACTGTTATGCTAAAGCCGAGAGTGCTTTCAACAATCTCTTACAAAAATGTTGAATTACTGATGCTAAAGCTCTGCAGTTACATGTATTCATACATTGTCGTGGCATAATGATGAAGAGAAGACAACGAAGCTATTTTAATACTTATGGGATACCATACACATTAGTGGATCCAGAGGGGGCTTCCGATGGTTGGGGTCCCTTTTTTCTCGAAGGCAAAACTGACGAAAAATGGCAAAAAAAAATGCCTGGAACCCCTTTTTCCTAGATCCTCATTGGAACACCCTTTTTAAAGGCTGGATCCGCCGCTGATAAACTTGAGTTTGCCGCGGGTTCGCATTCTTGGTTATATGTTACTCAACAAAAGAAACGATATACAATTAATTTTGCAGATATTTTCGTATTTCGTAATGTAAAGTTTCTAATTTTAGTGTACAAGAGCCTTCGGCTCGAATCACTATTCTTTACAAATTTCAGTTTACGAATAGGAAAGAACATTCCATTCTAACATTTGAACAGTTGAGGGGGAGGACAGGTTGATGCCTTTTTTTTCTCTCTTCTCCCGTCCCTTATCTCTCCTCTCTTGTTTATCCAGCTTTGCCTTAAATACCCTATTTCTCCTTTATTCCACCCCAACCACCCCTTTCTCTTGGTCTCCATCTACCCTTACAGCTCAATTAAACAGTCCTACTTTATACGAGTTTGTCTGTGAAAACTTTGTTGAAATGAATTTCCAGCAGTTATTCAGGCAATAACCAGTGTTGAAATTTAATTATCAATCATCACAAAAAAGGTGCCTTCACCAAACTTCTGATGTAATCTGTCTGCACACTACTGTGGAGTTATCTGAAATAAAAAGATCATTTGTCTCTGTTTCTTTTTTTATATTGCCATTTATTTTGATTTTTTGATTTTAGTTAAGTAAGTGAGAACCAAACTGCTAGTCGAAAAACTAATAATCCAAGCCAATAGCATAATAAAAAATAAATAAAAATAAAGAACCAAAGACAAAACATATGTACCGCAGAGAAATGATAAGTTGAGTCAATGTTATTTATTCCCTCTACATATCGCCACCCTCACTTTAAAATTGCCAAAATTTTCTATGATCCCAAAGGTTGCGTTATATATACATATAGTAAGCATCTTCTCTCTCTTATAACATGTATAAGACACCCATCGTGTTGAACATGTCAGTCGTACGGTCCTATTGCATTTCAATCACCTGTATTGACCCTCGGCTTTGCCTTGGGCGAATTACAGGTGACCTCAACCCAATATGATTGTACTTGGACATCATAAAGGATTAATATGGAAATACCCATTTGATAAAACTTAAGTAATGCCTTTGCAGTCTGCTGGATTAATTTTGGGGCAATATAATTATTTCAACTAAACTCTCAAATAATTTACAAAAAAGTCCTGCAGGAAGAATTTCCTAAGGAATATCCTCAAGAGATACATGCATTTGCAAGGTTACATGATCCTACCATGTATAGTGACTGAGATCTGAATTCGGACATAAACATGAATGTAAGTTCATCAAGCAGAAAATATAGGCCAAGGTGACCTAATTTTGCCTGGATGCTGACCTACTATCAAAGATACATGCATATGCAAGGTTACATAACCCTACCATGTATAGTGTCTGGGATCTGAACTCGGACGTAAACTTGAATGTAAGTCGTTCATGCGGAAAATATAGGTCAAAGAGGCCTTATTTTCTGGGAGTCTGTGAGTCAACCCGAGATGCACCTTCATGTAAAGTTTGATGAAATATACACCTAAATGTCGATGCAGACGTAGACGCGGATGCCAGGGGTACTCCAATCTTCCCCCTAAAATTCGTTGAGGCAAACTAAAAATTCACCCCTAACAAATTTTTGTTACCCCCGCAAAAATTGTTTACCCCCCAAAATCCCAAAACACGCACACAAACTTTTTTTGAATAAAAAAGTCAAATTGAAAAAAATAGTTTTTGAAAAAAGGGTATGATACAGGGCAAGCCATGCTATAAAGGGTATGACGTAATAGTGTGAATACGGAATGAACGTCATGCACTGCATCACATATTCAAAACTTTCTGTTCTGAACATCTTTTACACAGGCGGGGAAGTGGTTGAAATAGAACAATAGAAATTGAGCTCTCGTCTAAATGAGGTAGAAATGTTACTTTTTGAATTGTTTACCATAGATGCATTATTATAAAAGTTATTTCCAATGAAAAAAATAATATTATTTTTCATTCCTATATTTTGAATTTATATGAAAACAACGTAGATTGCTGCAGGTGAACGTGTAGATGCATATAAGATGCATAAATCGGCATAAAAGATTAAGTTAGTGTCCGTCTTTCAAAGTGGATCCCCTAAAAAGCCATCTTTAGATTTTGACCAAAATTTGCAAACGGATTGCTAATATCCGTGTTAATCAATGTGCAAATTTTATGTCCGCCCTTTGTAGCGTTTATCCAGAATAAAAGTTCAAACATGATCTAATTTTTATCTCCTATGCATTCTTTCTGAGGTTTCTTTCAGGAATCAACTTTGTATAAATAGGTAACCGTCAACAAATCTTTCTACAAGAATACGAAATAGTAACCACCCTTATATTACACCTAAAATTCTAATTAGCACGTGTCCGAAGATCTTGAAATTTCACGAAGTGAGTACAAATCACTCGCGAGCTATATAATGGAAATAGAAAAAAGAAAGGAAACGGGGAATGTGTCAAAGGGACAACGACCCAAAGGGGAGTAATATCAACTCAAAGCCACCATAAGATCTTCAATGAACGGTGAGAAAACCCCACACCCAACGGTAGGTCGGAGTCAGCCCCTGAATAAAGAGTAATCAAGGTCAGAGAAATAAACAACATCCTAGACTCCTATAGACATTAAGTAAACTAACTAGAAAAAAGACAAGACACACGAAGGCTTAATAAATTTCCTGACTTAGGACAGGTGCAAACCTGCTGCGGCGGGGTTAAACTAGTTTTATTGGGCCCAAACCTTCCCCCTACAGCCAAGGTGATAAATAAAAAAAAAACAATCGTAATAACAGTAAAATTCAGTTGGCAATAGGACTAAGTCCTTGAAAAGTCCATTTTCTCCATACTTAAAATCATGGAAAAAGTGGATCCTGAAATAGGCCATATGCAGAAATCAATTTCATATGGTTTATACGATGCATAATTATATATTTAATAATACTCCTTAATTTTGTTTCCGCCCATGCCCTTTGAGGGTCGCTAGATGTTTTTCTTTATTGTCATACAGTTTTGACCATCAGATAGAGTTGGTTTTAAAACAATGTTTTATGAATTAATCAACGACATTTGTATATTTCTAAAATATCTGTACCATACAGCGATTGTTGCAGCATAAGATACATAGTCTGTGAAATGTAAAAATACCGCAAATATTAGAAATTTGATTTGTTTTTCACCGTGGCTGTGTCATCACACATCTTGTTTATTTGAGGAGATGACAGGTAAACAAATTTACAGGGGAGACAATTTTCGTGAGCTACTTCCCCGCCTGCTATATTTTCACATATACCGGACAATTATTATTTGAATATTGGTAAAAACTCATACGAAAAAATATTCATTTTTCTGAAATCTCATTTTATTTATTCTATATGGGGTGGGGTTGGTGGGTGGGGGATGGACAGACAGACACCTGACTGAGGGAATCACATAATACCTTGCCACCTAGTGTGGCGGAGTATAAAAACAAAATTCGTTGCATATGGTGTTGGTTAAATTGAAAGAGGGTGGATGGGTAGGAGGGTTTTGATCCCGACTTCCTAAGAAAAAAATGTATGATTCCCTCAGTCGTCCCGATAAATGAAATACAAAATACCGACGTTACTGTTAATTTAGGTTCTGCATATGCGCATTTCGACAACTTATGTTTTATCAGTGCAGTTCAAATCAAAACATTTGGAAATTGACCAAATCCCGTTCCTAATACATGTAAGTGTTTTTTCGAATTCTTGAACCTTGAAATGAATGGCTTTTTTTCCCATTGTCATACTGACTCTCAAAATATTATAATGTTGGGCACATTTAAAATTGTGCAAAACAATTGCAGACTCCAATCATTCAGTTGTTCATTTGTTTTGTCTTTGTCGTGTTGTCTCAATTATTTTTTGGACTTTGATTTTGAATTTACCCTTTTTGTCTTTTGCTATGGTATTTGTATGCTGTTTTTATTTATTAAGTTGGTTTATGGATCCGCAGACACTGAAAAAAAATAAACACACTTTTGTATTTATAAATTATTTCTGTAGATCATAGATCTTCTAATCAAGCACAGAAAAATATAAACGCTTACATTAAGAGGTCAAGTAACAGTGACACCCTAAGGGACCGACCATTTGACTTGAAGTGGGGGGTTATGGTTTTTTTAATTCAAAAAAATATTTTTGAGCTAATTTTATGTGAAAAAAATATTTTGGCTGCCAAAATGATGAAAAAAAATTCTGAAGGAGGCTTTCTGCCAAAAAAAATAATGTTGATTTTGAAAAAAAAATATTTTGTTGATACACGTGAAAAAAAAATTCTGTCCAGAAAAAAAAATCATACCCCCCCCCCCCTTCAGGTTAAATGGTCGGTCCCTAATAAAAAAAATTTGAAATTAATTTCTATTTGAGCATAGTAACAAACGGCTTGACTTGATTGAAAAAGGAAAAGTTCGAGTTTAAATTTATTTTTTTCCCTCCTTCAACCCCTTAAATTTTTTTGGCGTTATGTCCGTAAACCAACTACTTAAATTAAAATGGCCTTAGTATTTTACATGTTACTCATATTCTGTAACATAACGTGAAAGGTAAATTTGAATTTTTCTGTTAAATAAGCAAGAAAACAAACCCATTTGCAATTTTCAGAACATACAAGGTGCTTTAGAAGCATTTGCAACTTCAAACATTCGTATTTTTCCTGCTGAATAAATATCTCGCTCCATACTTTTTTTTCTGGGTATGAGCACGTTTGGACATGCTCATTTGGCGGGATCTGGCAAGATGAAAGGGGGTCAGGACCCGATAATTCTACGTTGGACCATATATCGTAATACCTTCCTGTGGTACCATGGGAACAATTAGTTTTAAAGTGACTTCCTCTTGCCTACCAGGAGCGGTCGGTTCACAACTGGTACCAGTTGGGACTTATCCTTATCTCTGTAAAACCAGGGAAAGAATTTCTAATATGGCCCAGCGTCAGTAGGGGGCCCTGATCCTTGTTCACTCTGTTAAATTTACGCAGGGGAACTTTTGTTACTGCTGTCACCAGCGGAACACCTACCTGCCCGTACATATAAAAAAATGGCGGTTTGTATCATCTTGCCAGGTCTCGTCTTTTGCTTTTCCTGCAGCCATTTTATATATCCAAACATTTTGTCTTAGTTTTCATTTATATGAATCTTTTATTAAATAAAGTTCAAATTCTTATCCGCATTCCTTAAAGATATCAAAAAGAGATAGCAATCTTTGTTTTGGTCTTGTTTCTGAATAGATGAATGACAGAAATGTAATTAAGTTTTAATACCAGTATTGCCATATTATAAGTAATACTAGAGTACAAACATTTTAAGTCCCGGTTAGTTTGAAACATGCTTTGAATCCTACTTTTTTATATGAAAGCTTCCTGCCAGGTTATTTGTCTTATCAACTCTTGTATTTTTCACTTCAATGTTTGATTGTATTCTGACATTAAGATATCGAAATGACATTCACTAGTGGTAAATAAACATCGTAATTTCGTTGTTTGAAGAAAACATCTTTTTACAGGAGTTTTGTCGGAAGACATAATGATATATATTCTCCCATCAATAACCTTTATCGTATTGATAATTATCATTGCGGTAATTCCTGAAAAGAAAATGGAAAAGATCGACAAATATTCAATTGGCTTGAGAAAATTCAAATTTCAGTAGTTCAGAAGATCCTGAAGGAATATATCATACTATTGATGAAAATGCCATAAATGAGGATACTCGTGACATTCAACTAAACAATGAAGAGTATTTAGACAGAAGAATTGGAATTCGTCAAAGTGTAAAATCCTACGAAGCAGAAGGAAATAATTCCCAAATAGAATATGGCAGTGACAAATCATCAAACGTCGATCCAGAATATATCCCAGACTACTTAAATCCTTATCAACCAGTATTACTTACACTAAATGGTCGTGAATACGCTGTCTTAACAGCCAAAGAAAGAAATAAACATAACAACAGTTCGTCCGAATCAGATACTGACAGTTACCTAAACCCGTATAAGATGGTAAAGAGGCAAGAGAAAAACAACGAACGAGGCGATAATTCAACAATGACAACAGCTTCTGTCCAAAGAAGTCAGGATGAAAATACGGATAAAATTAGGGAATATTCTAGTAGTAGTTCTTGTGACTCGTATCAAATATACTATTTGAAACATTAAATATAGATGTTTATGCTATCTGTCGATAGACTTGAAAATAAGGTATATATTGTAGTTGATCAATTTTACAGCTAAATATATCCTTTTCAGTTTGACATTCACTATAAGGTTTGATCTCGTGAAACAATTAGATAAGAGGAATAACAATGAAACACCTGAGTAGACATATTGAAACACTAGCCGAATTCAACTTAACAATTTTGCAAGATAAAAACCTGACTTTTTAAACAAAAATATCAGGTTAATAGTTATTGTAACTGGGCAACTGCATATGAACTTAAAGATATGACGTAATTGTACATTTATTTATGATTTTTTTGCTAATTGTTTGTGTCACTATTGGTCTGTAAAAAGTATTTTCATTTAATAAATTAAATAAATTAATTCAAATCTGCTTTATATAATACACATATATTTCTCACTGCAATGACATTGACCAGGTTGATTTCTTAAAACAGTATAAGAAATAACTAAATACCGAGGTTACTGTGAATTTACTTTCTGCATATGCGCATTTCGACAACTAATGTCTTTCAGTGCAGATAAAATCTAAAAGTTTGGAAGACCAGAAAATCAAAGATATTTATAAACTGATAGAGAACAAATAAACAACATGATCTAAATGTAAAGTCAAAATCAGCCAAGGACAGAGCTTTGCATGAAGGAGATACACCTTAGTTTTCAACAAAATTTACAAAAATTTGGATATTGTAAAATAGGAAACCTGTGTCTTTAAATCAAAAGATACTGGATAAACGAACAGCATGATGATTTAAAATAAATGAAGGCAATCAGTTGATTTTTCAATTTTGAAATGAAATACGCGGCAATGGTATCGCTTTTAATTTTTTCTTCCTCAAACCAAAATGAAATATTCTAATATTCTAATATTAGGCCACACCAATTTGATTAACTGACAGACAAAATCATCGGTTCTATTTTTTGTCGATTTTGTTTTTTTCTAATTACTTTTTTAATCAAATTTCAGATTTTATTCATTTTCGTCACCATTTATAATCGGTATTGAATGTAAGAAGTATCATCTATCAGAAAGAACTTGTCATTTCAGTGGCTGCAAAAAGGGGACAATACTGAAATCTAACGTACACAGAACAAGTATAAAATAATTTGGTTGTCTGTTAAATAAACATGAAGGCATCCATGATTTTTTTTTATTTCTTTTTGTTTTTACATCTCGATTTCCCTCGAATAAATAAAGTAGAATTCAAATCTGGAAAAGTAGTCATAAATAAATACTTCAGCTGTTTTCAATCGCAGGTCTTCAGAAACACAAGGTGTATATTTCATCAACATTTGAAACATTACGGCATAAGTCGTGAACCACCGGAATAAATCAAAGATTAGTGTGAGAAAAATAAAGCTCCCTGTTAATGCTAATAACAATCTTTAGAAACAAATATCAATAAGTTAAATTAACAACACGAACTTGGAAGAGACTACTAGTATCTTCAATTTTTGTATTAAAAAAAGACAAATCTTGCAAAAAATTACAATAGTAATTGTCATACAAACCAAAAACTTTTCCAGGGTTTTGAATATAATATATTACTCAACCCTGATATAAAAAGGTAGATAATATCGGGTATCTTCCTACTTGTAATCAATTTTCATTACACGACAGCAAATGAAATGTTCAAAGAAAAATATCGATTAAAGAAAAAAAATGATATGATAATAAGAAGAAAAAAATGCCCCCCAGACCGTGTTCTGTGAAAAAATCCGTAGAAAAAGGTTTTTATTTGTCTTTGGCCTTAATTTAAGAAAAATAATATCTATTTTTCTCTGCTATATACCTTTTTTATTTATTCTGCTTAAAATGTTAATGAAGCAAACAGTTGCTTGAAGAAAAGGAACCATTGAAGTGATGGATACGTAAATAGTCATGTTTCCGAATTCGATCAAATTTAACATGCAAATAAATCTAATGGTGTTGGATACCAAAGTGAAAAAAAAATAACGATCGGTTTTTGCTATTTTGCTGTTCGAAATAGGATTGATTAAAAAATCAGCAAGTTATGTTGTAATCATGTAGAATATATGTAAAACGTACTGAAAAATAATACAACAATCTTCTTCAACATGGGCCCTTGTCAATTTTTCTGCAAAAATGAAATGTTCTACACAATGAATTACCGTTTTAATGCTGTAAGTATAAATAGCTGAATAACTTTTGTTCAAATTTTGTTAGAAAATAAGGAAACTATAAATCTTTTTCTTTAATGCTTTCCATATGAAAAAGAGGTATGGCCGCTTTCTTGTGAATTTTCTTCAGCATATTAATTTTGCGAATGCATTCAATTTTCTCTAAAACTATTTAAACTTGTTATTTTTCACCGATAGAATATCATAACAAATTCTATTCAAATGCATTTTCACCGTTTCAGATAAGATATTCAGCAACTGAACTTGCCACTTGAATGCCATTGTGACGGGTTTGACAAATTTTGTAGGGTGTTGATGAACCTCATTGTATAGCGAGCAGAACCAAATAAAAACAAAATGCCATTTGGAAGGGCACATATTTATATGCTAACAACATAAAAAAATGGTTTTGGTTCTCGATGTCCTTCGAGTTGTATTTTCTTCACAAAAACTGTAAGATGGCTTAAAAGGACCCCGAATAGAAAAAAAGAAGGAAAACGGGGAATGTGTCAAAGAGACAACCATCCAAAGGGGAGCAACAACAACCGAAGTCTATTTACAACCATGTTCGACGGTTAATATATCAGAAAAATGCAAATCTGGCATGCATTATTTTTATTTCTAGGAAATACACAAACCAGAGATCATCTCGCATTTTTGACAAAATTTTGGTATATTTTAAAAATGACCCGACATAGGAACAAGATTCACGGCTAAAATTGTCATTATTCTTTACAACTGTCAAATACTAAATAGAAAAAAAGGGAAACGGGGAATGTGTCAAAGAGACAACGACCCAAAGGGGAGTAATAACAATTCAAAGCCACCATAAGATCTTCAATGAAATTTATAAACAATGGTTTAATTAGATTAACACGTCTAACATTTACAATGGAATGACATAGAGTAAATGAAAATGAGACAAAGTCTCTACAGCTACATGATTAAAACAAGCAATGGAACAACTCTTAATTGCTGTTCCTTATTTTACGTCTACCTTTACTACTAAATTAAATGTAGTATATGTATCCTATCAAACAGTGGAAGTACAATTAATTTCCTTTTATGATGCAGATATCATATTCCCTGCCGGTTAGCATTATTATATTCTTCTGTGAAAAGCTAATGAAAAATGTAAGTAATAGAAGAAGAGAGTGTTAAAATCAGGTAGTAATCAATGAAACTTACAAATACAATCAATATGAGGAACTTTGGCGCCTTTTACATTACAATGTTCTGTGAGAAATATTTTGTTTTCTTGCTACAAAGCCGTGAAGCTAAATTTGTGCCTGATACACCTTATACCATACATCGATAAGTATATGATATCGGGCTCTTGACAGCTATGTATCGTAAAATATCAACCCATAAGCCAGAATATGAAGCACAGGGGCGGGTGAGCGTAGCGAACGAGCCCAAAGCTTTATATTCTGGCGAGCGGGGTGATATTTTACAATACATCAGTTGTCAAAAACCGATAACTTCTTTAACCAGCCGCTATTTTGTATCTTAGATTTGTAATTATTGAAATGAGGTTTCAAATTCTCCCAAAGTTGAACGGGAAATTCGACATGCATATCATTTTCGCCTTTTTAGCAATATTCGGCTTCAAAAACATGTCTTATAGTTTTTTTTATCATTTTATTGGCAAAGATTTTGTAACTGGATGAATATTTGGACCGAACTACTTGAAATAATGAAGATTTTGAATTTTGCAGCAACCTTTGGTTGTTACAATATTCTATTTTTTCTTGGAGATTTTATGACGTCATAAGGTGAAGACGTCAAAGATCTGCAGGATATATCAATGACACAGTTTGTACAATTTTTTTTTACGTCTAGTTTATCTATTTGTGTATTCATGATTCTGTTTTGAATACCTAATCGGAAAGAGCAAATGCAATAGATGTTTATTTTGATCTGTTTGATTTCGTGTAAAAAAAATTTTTGCATTTGAAACGTTGGGAGAATCGCTTGATATATCCAGGTCAACCTCTGATGCATCCGAGTCAACCGGTTATGGCTTTTGCAGAAAGGCTCTAAAGGCTGATATAATTATGGGGAAGGAATATAAATGCTTCCACAAACGAACTGAATCAAAATATGTCCTTTGATGGTATCCCCAGTACAAAGGCTAAGTTAAAGTGTTATATTATTAGTAAATTGTGTGTTACATGTATATTAGCAATAGTGATAACATGTATGAGAAACGCGACATATTACACTCAGCTAATTATTATGAGCATCACAGAAGTCTTTTAATTTCCTTTTTTGATTCAGAAAACTAACCGCAATCCATGCAGTGGCACCGGATATTTAATATGTATGGTTTCAAAATGTATAAGTGATTTCTCGAATTTCGGTTGATATCACAAGTTACGACACAATAAGTATACTCACTGGCATTATACTATCATAATGGCCTCTGCACACTTTTCACAGGTCGTCATCTTTAACATTTAAATAATATGGCTTTTACAATCTGTTACTAGATGATATTGCTTGACTTTTATGCGAAGTTGCAGAGGCGATTTATTCAGATGTTTATAATGCCATATAAAAAAACTATCATACAATACAATATGACAAATGTTGCTGATTTTTTTTTGGAGGAAAATAGAAAAAATAGTTATGTAAAGAACTACTTATTGAACTTATTCTCCTTATCTTATATCTTACAAAGTACATGTATATAGGCTGTGTATCATTTCGAAATGATTACTTCGGATGTTTGTCAAAGAAGGCATGTATATTTCACTTTGGGCATAATGTATATATTTACAACAACCCAAAACTATACCATTTGCTATTTACCGCAAGAAACGTATATAGAATGTTCACTCTAAGTCTAGGTAAAGAAAAAATACCTGTATCTCATTTCAACAGACACCAGAACGTACCATAAATGTATGCTTTTAAATGCAAGCTTTTTAATCTTATCCACAACATATCATCGACAAGATCAAGTATCACTAATGTAAGAATACCAATTAATGTACCATAGAATATAACCATTAAATTATTCTATCAATTATTGTTACATTTAATTATTATTAATTTTAATGACTTTGCCCATTAAACTGATTCTCTTTACCATAAAAAAAAGTTTAATATTAACCATAGATAGCAGCCATGAACTGGAAATAATGACCATTTATTGTGACCATCATTTTCTAATCATGAATTATTAGGTAATGGCCATTAAATAAAATCGATATAATGGCCATTATTTTTTTCTTAGAGAGGCTTACATTTGCATGAAACCTTTCTCAAACAAAAACAAAAAACAAAACAAAACAAAAGAAAAACAAACAAAAAAAAAAAAAAAAAAAAAAAAAATGGGCATTAAATGTAACCATAATTAATAGAATTTAATAACTTTTAGATATTAAAAGGCCAATACTGGACATTAAAAATAACAATTATTTTTTTGTTTTAGGACCATGAAAAAGTAACGGGTTCAACGAACAATTTTTGGCCATAAAGATATGGAATTGCATGTATTTTAGTTTAATGTCCATGAGAATCTTAAATAGCCGGTTGTTACTTCAATGGCCATAATCTCTTTAATGGCACGATGTTTCAAACAACTGGCATTAACACATTTACAACCATATTTTTTACAAATATTAATATTCTTCTGATGTTTATATCTTATTGACAATCAAAAAATACACCTACAACACATTCAAATCTGCATAAGTAGAGCATATTTAATGAATAACTGCCTACAAAAGACTCCTAACCAACAACAGGTAACCTCCATATCAAGAACAGTGCTTTTATCATCATCCATAATTGTCAACCATTTTTCAAAACACAAAATTTATCAGACCCACCAGCCTTCCTCAAAAAGTGTACATCAACTATTTTCAAATGCCAGAAATGAAAATAAATTGTCAAGTTTTTCAGCATTTTAAGTATTGATACTGAGTTCTTAATATTGATTTCTTTTTTGTAGGTGTCTTTGTAGATGTTGAAATATTATAATTGTTTTATCTAGTGTGTCAAATAAATAAAGTGTGACTGATTGTACCTGTTAGTATTTATTTGATAACTGACCGTAGAAAATATACACACAAAACGAAAATGAAATAAAACTGAACTTAATATACACCCGTCGAAAATAAATGTGTGAACACTTCCTAACTAAGCCTACAATTTTCTTTTCCAAAATACTCTGATAAACCCCAGCTTGTCCTTATCTGCCCCCATGTCAACATCACGTCTGTTTTATAGTTCTCAGTGCCAGGTGATACCCGGTCTCCCTCACTTCCTCTTTCCTTGCGATTGTAGGGTCAAGGAAGGAGACTTCTGTGTGGTGTTTGTTGTTGGTTTTCGTATGGTGTTACAAAGCCATGCCAATTTCCTCACAATGTTAATTCTTCAATTGGATGTTGGTCACTGCAATTGAAGTATGATAATAATAATTTTCTGTTAATAACCTTGGTTCTATGGGGTTAACTGTGTTTTCTCTTAAAATGAACAGCCCACTGTGCTGACAGGGAACCTAAAAAATATAAGTTTACACATAGTACCTTGCCCACACAAATAGGTATTCATACACCCTGGGGTGCAGAGAGGGAAATAGAAGACACCTTTAGAACGTGGTAAATGTTTGATTGGTAATTTTACAAATCTGACATAAAGGACTGTGAAGTAAAGTGAACTGTATCATCATAATGTGATACTGTCTATTAGATATTCAAGGTAGATCGACAATAAAAAAATGTACATTCTATTTACACATATTGAGATATACAAATAAGTTGTGGAATTGATTCAATTTTTTAGCTAAACATTCTTCTTTCTTCCGTAAATGGTTGTTTCCCGTGTAAGACAGCCCATACAAGACAGGGTCGCGAGAAGCTGTTTTACACAGATAAACATCCAATCCAATATTACAATTTATTCGACGTCATAATACCAGAATCAACTCAATGGATTATTTGACATCACAAGTGGAAAATCCACAAGGAATGGCAAGGAATGGCAAGTTATTTTCCGTCAGTTTGTTCGTTGTATCTTACGGAAGAAATAGGTTCTTACACTCGACTAAAATAAAAGATCGGGATACCTTGCACTTGTGTGAGAAAGTCTATGTCTTTTCCCTCGTTACACTAGGGAATAAACGGAATTTCAAACATTCGTGGAATACATCCTTTTTATCACATCTCTATACGTTTGGGATGCATATATTCTGTTTGAGACACCAGTGTGAGATTCATGCATCTCACATCACATGACCTCCCGTGACACAACAATGCAAATAACGTCGCGTTACAATGCTAAACGTCCGAAAACCAACAATTTCGCGCCCGAATGACATTATAACTTCGAAATTCACATCGCTTCTGTTTGAAAACCCCTGAAACGCAACCTCAAAGATTGATTTTTAGCTACCTAACAGATGCCTCACAAATATATGTTTCATGGACACTGTGACGGGTGCTGTTAACAGAGCAGGACATGCTTACCCTTCCGGAGCACCTGATATCACTCTCAGTTTCACTGGATTTCACACTGTGTGTGCCTTTGTTTTGAATGTTGTAATTTCTGTTTCTGTGCTTTGGATCTGTCTAGCGTCAATGATTTTTGTGTCTAACGTCATTGTTTTCTGTGTTCCCGTTTTGGCCGTGTCTTTGGACTTCGATTTTTGTACATTTCACTCCTTTGTTCCTTCGGTATTCTACTGCCGTTGTTTTATTGTTTTGCACCTTTGGGACAAAACTACAACGCTGTCGATCTTTTCAAATATTGAATTTATTTGGCAGTAGGTGGCCTACTTTAAGAGAGTGCATTTTTGTTTCACTGTCAGCCATGTAAATTCCTTTTCATATTCGGTCGAGAGATGTGAGAAAAAATAATCAGACATGTCCTAAAATGTGAGATTGGTCTATTCCACCCGCGGGTTCGCATTTTCCAGTGAGAAACGAGGCTTAAATGTGAAGATATCTCTTATCTTTTATATGGTGTCGTAAAAAACCTATTAGTCTTCATTTCTATTGTGACGTCATAATTTAACAAATAAAACAGATAAAAAATTTTACATTTTGTAAGGCATTGGAAATGACTTTATAAAATAAATAATTTGAACTGTTTTTAAAAGCCTGATAACCTTTAGTTAATAACCAAAAATGTATTTTTTTTAAATACGACAAAACTTGTTTGAGATTTTTACTAGATAGATCCATTGCCCCGCATTCTTTATGTCGGATCTAGATGTAAGTGTAAGATAACATTATTTGTAGTTTTGCAATATACTGAGACAACATTATGTTTCACTATGGACAGTGATTTGACTTTGATCATGTTGGGGACAAGACAATTTTCAATATGAATATGAAGAATTGAGATTGATGCTATTCATTTTACCAATAAATAATTGCAACTGTTTATTCAAAACAGTACCAACATGACCAAAGAAGGTAGAATATCAAGAAAAGTTTCGTTGCCGAACCTGGTTTGTTTTTAAAAACTCGGTCGTTCTACGTAGAAAGAAAAGTAAATTATGATTAAAGAAAATAACTTTGGTCAAAATAATGCGACGCACATAAAGTCTAGCAAGCTGTGTAGATAACAACAAGTTGTAATTTATCAAGGCCGACGAGGAATCAAGATCAAGATAATGGGTGCAAGATCCGTCCAGGTGAAAAATCACCGACGTTCGTTGATAATTTGAACTCTAGTCCTTTAGTTCAATAAATTTTTTATACTTGTCTACACATCGTTTCTGCACGTTTACATTTCCACAAAACATCCATTTTCAGCAAATAATTCAGCAAAACACTTGTTGTCTGATAATGCTTACGTTGTTAACCAGATGGTGTGGTTAAGTTCCTCGAATATATTGTATTCAGATGAGATATTTTTTTTATTCTATTGATGATAAAATTGCACAGTTGAAGTATTTTGAGTGATTTGATGTAGAATTTACTGTTGTTTAGAAAAAAGGGGTCCAAAACGGTTTTCAAAGGGAAAAAAATGCCAGATGTCAGATTTTGATGCACATTTATTTCTGTATGTTTCTTACAGCATGTTCAAACACATATATCATACAATTAAAATCATTTTAAATAATAAAAGAGGCTCCAAGGATATGAATAGTTAAGTAAATAAATCAATATCAAATTTTTATTTTTAATGAGGCCCCAAAAAGAGGGGGGGGCAAAAAAAAAAAAAAAAAAAAAAAAAAAAAANAACAAGATCTTAATTTTCTCGAATTTTGATGCAATTTTCTTGGGTACACTTTTTGGCATTGTGTACGTTTTTTTCTGGATTTTGATATCATTTCTAAGGTAACATCTATGTCCATAGTCATTTTTTAATCATTCGTCAATATACCCTTGCTCAATGTGCTGTGGTAATATCGTGCTATGCTTTGAGTAGGTCGTTATTTATGCACACCTCATCCCACCTTTTCTCATGTGATGCCAGATCTCAAATAGATTTTCTATGGGATAACTTAGAAAATGCAGTAAGTTTCATTTAAAATTTACTGCTTGAAATGCATTAACAGATTTAGGCACTTACCGCATACATTCCATTGAAATAAAACGTTTTTACAAATTGAAGTACTAGTACAAAATATAATATTACTATAAATAGTAGTTTACTTTATATTCATTATGTAAGTTATTCAAAAGATGGATATAAGGCCAAATAATATGTCTATTTAAGGTTTCCCTATCCCCTATTTCCTCTATCTACCCTAACATATTTCATTGCTGGTAAATGTCATGTTTATGGTTCAACACTTTTAAAGTAAAATATCTTTCAAATAAGATTCTATATAAATATGATAAAATGATTTTAAAAAATAAAATGACTTAGCCTACCAAACTACCCACCTATTATATTTGTTTAAACAATTTAATTTTAAACAAGCACATTTTTGCTCTAAGGTCACTTACACATGACGCGCATAATAAAGGGTATAACCCTCTTTTAGAACTCAGGATGTTGACCTTATTTTGGGCATACTTTGGACTTGGCCATTTGAGTCTACAGACTCCTAGGACTCAAAGGTCATAGCAATTTGGACTTGTACTTCAAATTTCACAACAAAAAAAAAAAATGGACTCTGGACGTCATCTCAATTTATTTATACACTCTGGATCTGGTGTCAAGGGGGTAGGGGTTATACCTTCATAACATATGTGCATGTATATGGAACTAACATAATCATGATAAATGAATATCAGGCAGTCGTAAAACATGACCAAAAACGTCTTTATATTTATAGATTTATTCAGAGTGCAATCGCCAATGGTTGTAAACACAATTCATTTTTTTAGAGTTTATTGTGGTAAAACAATGATAAAAAGAAAAATGTATTATATGTGTCCACTATTGGAAATGTAAAATCAGGGCACCATGAAAATAAAACAATTTCCTGTCATTCTTTTAACCATTAACCTCTATACATCTGTTTGCTACAGGAAAAAAAAACTATAACGTGCATTGTTAAGTATTGATTCATGTACCGTATCTAGGTGAGGTGAGCAAAGTTTTAATCACACATTTTGTATATGTTCAAAATGACAGACTTCTGGTGGTATAGCAAAAAACTTGAAATAGATGAAAAACAACAATAACAGCGTTGTTCCATTGCATTTTTTTTACCATGTAATGGCAGAAACTTTGTCTCATGCACATTAACTCCATATCTTTTCATCGCTTATTGGAGAAATTCCTAATTTTGAAAAACCTTACATATCAACTTTTTTTTGGAAGTGACTAGTATTGTAAGCGCATACTTTGATAATTACAGTGATAGCCATAGCATCTACAAGCCTAGGGTAAAATGGTTTAAGCTTAAGCTTTTTTCTATTTGATTACTGTGCTCAATATATAATATATAGGGTATATGGTGTGCGAGCTCGAATTCTTTGATGATAACTTACATGCGATTGAAATAAAACCTGAAATAATTAATTATCATCGTGTAAAGATGGTATGAAGATATGCATGCTGTTTGTATATTTTAGGATTCACTGTTTTTTTGCAAGAGTTATGCTCCTTCATGTCTTTGAAAATTCAGTTCAATATACAATAAACAGCTGCACCAAGAGCGCATGATACGCCCGTCCCCACTTTAAAAGCAAACTGATTAAATGATTCTTGAAATTAAGAACTCCATATGATCAAACATGACAAGGGACTTCTGATATGTATCAATTATTTCATCTGATGTTAAGCAGTAAAAATGTATATTGGTTTAGGGGTAGTAATGTCTTAACGTAAATGATTTCAATGTGTAGACAGAAATTACATTGAAATAATCAAAGTCCTATAACTCTGGAACGAAAAATCCTGCCACAAAACAAAACGGTCGAGAGCTTTCTTCCATCATATCCAACTATCATGCAAAGTTTCACGAAAAATGAATAAATGCGTTCTCTAGCTAAAATATGACGTGTGGACGGAAATGGTATTTCATGGTTTTTTAAATAATCAAAGTCCCATAACTCTGGAACGAAAAATCCATCGACAAAATAAAATAATAGGGTGCTTCCTTCCGTCATACCCAACAATCCTGCAAAGTTTCAAGAAAAATGATCAAGGCGTTCTCTAGTTAGAGTACGACATGTGGACGAAGATTGAGGTTTCAAGCTTTTTGAAATAATCAAAGTCCCATAACTCTGGAACGAAAAATCCATCATCAAAATAAAACAATAGGGAGCTTCCTTCCGTCATACCCAACAATCCTGCAAAGTTTCTAGAAAAATTATAAAAGCGTTCTCTAGTTAGAGTACAACATGTGGACGAAAATTGCAATTTCAAGCTTTTCTGAAATAATCAAAGTAACATAACTCTGAAACGAAAAATCCAAAGACAAAATAAAACGATAGGGAGCTTTCTTCCGTCATACCCAACAATCCTGCAAAGTTTCAAGAAAAATGATCAAAGCATTTTCTAGTTAGAGTACGACATGTAGACGGACGGACAGACGGACAGACGGACGGACGGATACCGGTATACCATAATACGCCCCGTCAAAGACGGGCGTATAAAAAGTATAGGATATTTGATTTCCGAGCGTGAATTTCGTAGAATTGAAATGATACCTGACACATTTAATTAATATAATATATCATTTTTTTATTTGGTGTATGAAAGAAATTCTCAAGCAGGAAAAGGGGAGACATATGTTTCAGTTTGCTAAAACAACCTACCTCTGTTTTTTTCATAAATTAGGTTGGTTAATGAGTTTTTATATTTAAATCAAATTAGAAAGGGACATTAATGTAGAAATCATATAAAGTAATTTGCATAAATGTATAAATCATGTAAATTGACGTGTATTAATATATAAATTATGTCAATTAATGAGCATAAATATATAACTCTAATAAAGTAATAGGCATTAATGTATAAATAAGTTAATGGGCATTTTTAATTTATGTGTTTTAATAAACATCGAAATATAAACAGTAAATAAAATTGACTTTGATTTGATTTTTTTACCATTACTTCTTTATGTTTGTTTGGTTGTTTGCCAATAAATATTTCAATGCCCATTAATCTAATGAAAAGATAAATAATTAAGTCAATTTAATGATTAATTAATGGTATTTTCATTATATCGAACCATTAATTTTTTATTTTAATGGCATATTTTACAAAACCATCAATTAAGTTCTGAAAAAGTTTTTAATGGATTTATGACATTTAATGGCATATTAATGGTATTTTAATGGATATTTCATAGTTACTTCTGCGGTAGTGTATGCGATTTTGGTCAGTTTTACACTGAAAATCGTCGTATGTGAAGAACACTCACACGACCGCTAAAGTTTATTTAGTTAAAAAGGGTCCGTGTATAGCTTGGTAATGGTCATGGAAAGCCTTTTGCTCCTTCTTTGTTACCAGTATTTTTTTTTTCACTTAACAACATATCTTTTCAAAACAAACTTGAACATGCAAAGAATACTTAAGACAGGCTTTCACAAAAAAATCCACAAAAATGTTTCTTATTCCTATAGTATGGTCCATCTCGGATTTTCAAAAATGTATTTGACGCCTGGAAGTCTCTTATCCAACATTACAAAATTTTTAACAATTATCCCAATTTTCTCTACAAAATGAATGAAAAGGGGAAAAAATCAGGAAAAAATCTGTGTGATTAATGGCTGATTTTGTTTTTAGTGGATCTAAACAGCACTTTGTCATATTTTTGTAAGTGAAGTTCCCGTTTTAAAGTAGTTATAATCCCACATCTGCGGCATATGGCGTCTATATTTCAAACTGCATTCGTCGTTGTTATCGTGCTTGTAGTTTGTACAGCAGTTTTCACTGAAAAAACTTAGAATGTTGCCATTTTACGGTCGTCACAATGATTTCATGGATTTGACGGACCGTTACAATGTTTCTATTTCACAGACGAGAATAGATATCCTTGAGTAGACCCAGAGTTTATCAACGGACTGACAAATACCGAATGTGACAAAACCAAACTCTTTCCTGGAAACACGACGGGTGCCAAACGTGAAGCTGATCGTGTTACCCTTCTTGATTACATGATGGTATCTCACGTTTTTTAGAGGCTCATATGTGCTTATGCTTTCGTTTTGTAGCTTTCAAGTTCATTTGAACCTCTGCAGATTCGTTCAAAAACCACATACCAATGAATTAAAAAAATAGTGCGTTTGTGTCAAATGTGAAGCGCATATCCTCTGTCCAAGGTTATACAAAAACTACACAAATATGTATGAACTTATTTCCGAGTAATTATTCATATTTCTTCCGTGAAAAATTCCAAACAACATTGGCATGGGTAAAGGGAATATAGCATTGCTATTTTGTTTTTGTTTCTTAGTAAGATATGAAACCACCCAGAAAGGAGTATGTGTAAGGTAAGTTTACACTGTTTAACTAATCTGACCTAATAGCGGTCTGGCAATCTCAAGTCTTTCTTTGTCTCCTCCGTATCTGTAAGTGCTCATAATTCTATCGATGCCCTATAAAACACTTGTAGTAAATACAAAATGTAGAACATATCTTGACTCGAATAATGTGTAGAAGGTCTTCCATGGATGAAAAATATAGCCATCAGTGGAGATATTAACCTTTTGTTATTAATTCTGTTCTCTGAAATCTTGTATGGCAAATATTCCTTGATTACCCATTTTTCCTGATAAAGTTTTGTTTGTCATTTAAGGTGTCTGCAGGGTATTGATTTCTTATTATAGAATTTTGTAAAATTTTCTGTGTAGAAACATAATTGTATTATTGTTCAAAATGTAAAATAAAATTTGGGGGTCACCGTGCATTTAAGCGCAAAATCTGAAATTGAAAATTTCATGATTTTACATAGAAATGATAGGGAAAATGATCATATGAGAGGATAGGTTGAAAAATCTATTATATTTTGCATGTGTTTAATAACCATTATGTAGTTTACATATAAAAAATAAAACTTAGGGGTCACCGTTGAAATAAGAAAGAAAAATTGCAAAATGTTAATTTCTCTAGTGATATCTTTGTTAAAATATTTGATCAAATTATCTCCCTTGAATAATTTCTGTGTTCTGTAAATCAAGCAACAGATTTAAGGCTCATGTGTTTTAACTCACGTTTTTGTAATGAAAATGTTATAAAAATGATTAGGAATATAAATTTTAAATGTATTTGAACTTTCTTCTCATTTTAAATAACTATTTTGTTAAATTTCTTAATGAATGAAACCTAAATGAACAATTATTAGACAAAAATGGCGGAATAATACCACTGAGACACCTAAACTGTGGTTATAATTAAAGGATGTGTAAGAATTGATAAGATGTCATATATAATGTACAAGTTTATGTTAAAAAAGTCGGTCTTTATCTTTTCCGTATAAGGTAGTGTGTATTGGTTCCAGAAACAGTGTATTGACGTGTTCCATAACATATTCAGCATTAAAAATTGTACTTCCTGCTCACCGAATCATCAGTTTGGTATGTAGTTTTATTATACTAAATTCAGTTATAAAGCGTTTAATCCGATTATACCGAAAAATTCTGAGCGACTGCTGTTAATTGGAGCATCCCCCTTTTTAAAGAATTTTTATGAAATTGAGAAACGGACTATAGTCGCAAAAAAACAACATTTTGATATACCCGTTCGTGTTAAATCTTTTTTTTTGTAATTCCGTACAACTTTAGGCCATTGCACATTTCGTTTGTCCTAAAACAGAAAAGGTGCCCTTTCTATTTAGATTTCTTATAGATATGTAATGTTACTTCAAGAGGGCTGTTCCCGATTTCACTATCAATCTAAAATAAGTACCCATATAATTCATTGCCCGGGTGTCCTATAAACAAAAAGTACATTTAAAGAGCTTCAAATTAAAATGGGAGCTCGCATTGTTTTTCTGGATGTTAATTGGGCTCAAAAGAAGGTGAGCAACAGGAGATGATTGAAATACATATTTCACTATTTTAATCGGATGTTTTATTTTTATATCTTTGATTGGGTTATCATTCAATCACAAGAGTTCCTATGCTTTATTCTGAATTTCATCCTATGCTCACAAACTGAATCGATGCCGAACGCATTTGTATTACTATATTGTATCCTATAGCCTATTAGACATAACAAAATACCGAAGTTACTGTTAATTTATTTTCTGCATATGCGCATTTCGACAACTTATGTCTCATCAGTGCAGATTAAAGCAAAACATTTGGAAGTCCATTAACCGAAAAATTTCATCCTTTCCAAATTAATGTAATAATCTTTTTACTTGAAATATTTTCCTGTCCTCAAAGACATTAACACTTATAATTTCTCACCAATATCCCGTTAAGAATTAAGGATTTTTTTAGCATTAATTTTTCAATTTTATACCTAGGTAAAGCTGAGATTGCAGACTTTCAAAAATATAATCTTATTTGGCAAAAAAAAAAGTAAAAAAAAACTCTTTAAAATAGAAAGATTTGTCCGTCCTAATTTGATAATAAAATTTTGAAAAGGAAAGCTTATAATAAAATTTTGACAGAATTTTTTATATACAAAAGATGTTGGATCAAGCACACGTATACCACTCGTCCTTTCAAGATTTCAAATTCATCTTTGAATATTTTCAATTGAATTTTACAACACATTTTTTGCTTTTATAAAATCGTTTAAATTAAACCGACTGAACGTTGCATTTTTTTCAGGAAATCTAAAACCTATTGTTGTCGCCACTATTTCAAAACTTCGAAAGGATGTGAAGGTAGGTAATGTTTGCTTAGTATTTTTTATCAGCCGTTGAAGGTAGAGTCTTCATTTATTGTAGATCATTTAGTATTGTCAAATGGGTGTACATGTAATAACAAAATTACGGAGACCCGAAGTCCATGAGAAAAAAGACAAATCATGTGGAAAACATTCATCTCGATGTCCTTTATTTTCGTACAATATTAAAACCAATATACCTTTTGATTTTTTTTAATTTGCGTTTAGGGTTTTATTTACATGTTTATAGTACTATAAGGAAAGGGAATAGAGAAAGGGGATGTGTAGGTACCCATAAACCGGTTTAACCCTACCGCTAGCTTTTTGCTTGTGCAGTTGTCAATCCCTGGTTCCTATCGTTGTTTACGTTCGTCTTTTTACTTGTGACTGTATTTCTAGTTTAGTTAAAATATAGATTGTAATGCAACATTTATCGAACTGACCGTCCATTCCACCATCTACACACCTGGGACATAGTAGGTTCCCTGTTTAGTCTGGTTCCTTGTATGGTTACAAATACACAAGTTAAATACACAAGTTAAAAATAGAACATGAAACTGATTAATGGTTTTTAATTGCATTACAATCGCAATAACAGTACATTATTTGAAAATCTTGATTTGACGGTCAAAATATCCGTTTACAGTCTACGTTACGCGTCGCCTGTAAACTGCATTTTGACCGTCAAATCTAAGATTGACGCCCTCGGGTATTCACATTATGTACTGTTATTGCTTAATTGTGGCACGTGATTGTGAATTTCTGCCATTGTGTGTGTTATCTAAAGCAATGAAGGGATATGGAAGAAATACACATGAGACACAGTCTCTATAAATACATGGTAAAACAAGTCAGAGAAAAAAATTATTTTTGTACTTCATCTTGAAGTCACCGTGAGGCCTTCAACAATGAGCTTTCCTCAAACCTAACAGTAGTCCTAACTTCTCTTAGTGGAAATGTTTTTTTTTTTTTTTATTTATTTTTGTAGAATTTTTTAAAATTCTTTTATTTTTACAAATTTTAGTTTTAAGTCAAAATTTTCCCGTTGATTGTTTAGAAACTTAGTTTTTTAAATACAGGTGCGAAGTGTTGACCTGGTGATCACAATATTGTTAATACAAAAACTGGTGTAACAATAATACATTTATAGTGCTTAGTATTAATTTATTCATCTGCATAATATTTTTTGCAAAATGTATGTCTCAAATCAAACTATCTCGAATAATCCAAAAATAGAATACCAAGAGACAAACTAACCTTTTATACGGAATAGACTTAACTTCATTGTTTTGTACATTTCATATTAATTTTACATCTTGTACACCTATTCCGGTTAATGAATTTCCAAATGTTTTGATTTGATCTGCTCGGAAGAGACAAAAGCTGTCGTAACGACCATATGCAAAAATTAAATTCATAGCAACTTCGGTATTTTTTTTTTTTTCATTTATTATTAAACCACCAAGAAGCAAGTACTTCGGCTCTGGCCTGATTTTATTTTTAAACTAGCAAAATTTGAGAAAAATTTTGCTTAAGCTCTGTCCTTCGTTGGTTTAAGCTTTTCAATTTAGATCCTATTGATTTCAGTTTAAATACATACTTCGGTTTATGGATTTCCAAATGAAATGTCTAGAAAACAAAATACTGAAGTACTGTGAATTTTGTTTCTGTATATGAGTATTTCGACAATTTTTGCCTCTTCAGTGCAAATAAGATCAAAACATTTTGAAATCCATAAACCGAAATAAGTGTAAATACTAGTAGAGAACAAAAAAATCAATAAGTTTTAAATAAGAAAGCCAAAACCAGCTAAGGATAGAGCAAGCAGTCATAGAATAAATTCTAGAAACTGTCATAAATTATGACTGCTCTAACTTAAATTAGAGCAGTTCTAAAAGCGGTCATAATAGGTTCTACGTGGAACTGTTCTAAAAAATGCCATAGTTCATAAAGTGGTCATAAAAATGATCATAGGTCCAATTTAACTTAGAACAGTTCTAACTAGAGTCTTTATCATGTGCGTCAGAATAGTTCCCTGTAGTACATAATAAGGGTTATCTTTGTGACGATCGGAAGTGAATGCACAAATTTTCCTTTTCCTTATATGATGAGAAGTTTTATTATAGGTTACAATTGCGCAATTAATGTTGTTCGGAATGCATCTAGCTTTTTACCCCAAGATGAAATTCACAATTAATCAATGCATTACGTGCGATTGGTGGAAACTTATCATAATAAAATCACCTATACACTAGTAATATAGAATTCATTAATATTTATTCACTTTTTATATCTTTGACCTGAATCCCGGATATGTTTATGTCAGAGGTCGGATTTAAAATATTTTCCATAAAAATACCGACCCTTTTTATAGCCCCCAATGGAAATAGCATTATAAATAATTGCGCATTTGTAACCTATTGCAGGCGTCGAGAATACTTAAATTATCTCGTTTGTCATTAAGTTTTAGTTGGGGGAGGGGGGTGCAAGACCGTGTCTGTTAATTTGTCTTTGGGCATTTTCAGCTGGGCGTTTATGTTTTTGGTAAAATAAAGCAGTTGTTAACCGTTTTTGGACCATTTTGGTGTTTTCTTTCCTTTCTGTTGACTGTTAAAGCAAAATACAAGGCACCCTTGCTGTAAATCATTAAAATGTGTTCCTTGTTTTGTAGATTGTTATCCCTCTTGCTATATGTTTTTATTAAAATTACAGGAAGTTTCATGATTGGGGGTATCGATATTATATCGATCGCAGAAATGTCCCATTTGCCATTAATTTTAAGTCGAATAAAAGGAAGTTTCATGATTTCGGGCATCGATATTATATCGATCGCAGAAAATGTCCCGTTTGCCTTATGTTTTTAGTAAAGATAAAGGAAATTTCATGATTGCGCGTATCAATATTATGCCGATTGCAGAAAATGTTCCTTTTGTCATATGTTTTTAGTCAAATTGCTGAAAGTTTCATGATTGTTGGCATTGATATTATTTTAATTGCAAAAAATGTCCTTTATGCCATATATTTTTAGTCAAATTATAGTATGTTTCATGATTGCGGGCATAGATATTATATCCATCGCAGAAAAAGTCCTCTTTGCAATCTATTTTTAGCCAAATTAAGGGCAGTTTCATGATTTCGGGCATTAATACTACATTGTATATCGATCGCAGAAAATGTCCCTTTTGCCACATGTTTTAAGTCAAATTACAAGAAGTTTCATGATTGCGCGTGTCAATTTTATGTCGATTGAAGAAAATTTCCTTTTGCCATTTGTTTTTAGTCAAATTACTAGAAGTTTCATAATTGTTGGCATTGATATTATGTTGACTGCAGAAACTGTCCCTTTTGTCATATGTTTTTAGTCAAATTACATGATGTTTCATGATTGCGGACTTTGATATTATATCGATCGCAGAAAATGCCCCTTTCACCATATTATTTTAGTGAAATTACGTGAAGTTTTAAGATTGAAGGCATCAATATTACATCCATCACAGAAAGCGTTTTTATTCAAATTACAGGAAGTTTCAAAATTGGGGATATCCATATTATTTCGATTGCAGAAAATGTTCCTTTTGCCATCTCTTTAGTCAAATAATAAAATGTTTCAAGATTGGGGCATCGATATTATATCGATTGCAGAAAATGTCTCCTTTGCCATATATTTTAGTCAAATTAGAGTAAGCTAATTGATTGCGGTTATGGATATTATGATGATTGCATGAACATGAAAATTGACTAAAAACAAATGACAAACAGGCATTTTCTGTTACTTAATGCACTATCTTAGCCCGCAATCATGAGACTTCCTGTAATTGGACTTAAAACAGATTTGGACAAATTTTAATCTGCTAGTCTATATGTGTTATATTCACGTCATTATAAGTAGTCATTATATCCGAGTTTATTAACTTATATTTACATTTATTCATATGTAGCATTTTTCACTATTTTCAAGAAAATTTCAACGTCGGGTGGAACAATTAACTGTTTACCAATTTCCGGCCGAACTGATCCATGCACAAAAAATGCGCAGTGCGACGTCATTCAACTTCTAGTCGTGAATATTTTATTTTTTATTTTTGAGTTTTTATTGTTTGTATAAGTTAATAAAACAGTTATTTCATGCCCCGTTTCAGGAAACAGCATAATTATTTTCCCTCGATGATGGAAATGACTTGCCTAAATGTTGCCTTCGGCCTCAGGCAACAGTTCGCAAGCCATTTCCATCACCTCGGGACAATAGTTATAGCTGTTTCCTTCAAGGACATGAAATAACTGTATAAAATTGAATAAGGTAAATGAGAAAACCGTTAATCCAAAACGAATAATCAAAGGACAATGGCAACATCGGAAGTAACAAAGAAACAGAGACACAACATGAGTACGGCACAGAAAAGCAAAATGAATACACACACGCATACACAAAGATGAACAACAATTCTTAATCAAATAGTTCTTAGAGATGACTGCTTTTAGAACAACTCCTGACCATGACTGCTTTAAAAACAACTCTTGATCATGACTGCTTTTAGAACAGGTTATGACCGTTTTTAAAACTGTTCTTGACGATAACTGTTTTTAGAACTGTTCTTGGCAATGGCCGTTTTTAGAACAATTCTAACAAATGACTGATTTTAGAACTGGTCTAGAGCCGTTCTAGAACAATTCTAAGTTAACTTAGAGCAGTCTTCAGAACAGTTCTAAGTTAACTTCGTGAGAGGTTATGACTGCACCCAACTGTATGCTAGAGGGAAATACTCCTTAGTTTTAAACAAAACTTTCTTAAATTTAGATATTGTATGTTCCCGAATAAAATCGGTTTTCGGGCCAGCACCGAGGTACTGGGTACTGGGTTGATGAATACCTTTTGGGGCAACAGTCCACCAGGAGATGCATCGGCCCAGTGGTAGTGAATAACAAATTACCGAAGTTACTTGGCAGAGCTATGCAAGAGAGAGATACTCGGGCCACCATTGAGGTACTGGCTATTGGGTTGGTGAATGCTTGATTTGATCTGCACTGAAGAGAAAAAATTGTCGTAATTACCATATGCAAAAATTATATAGACAGCAATGTCGGTTTTGGTTGTTTATCACTGAATTATGAGTTCAACTCTTCAGATATGAAAAACACTATAGGTACAGCGGGATGCAGACATAACTATTTATTAATTTGGAGCAGTAATAAAAGCTATCCTTAGTTCGAACAAGTATGAAATAACCCATGAAGGGACATCGCGTAAATGGAATCCAGACAAAGTTTCTACAAATGCATGGTAAAACAAAGCAAACAACGCCTTTATAAGTGTTTTTATCCTCAAGTCACAATGAGGCTTTCAACAATGAGCTTTGCTCATACCTTATAATAAGAAGGCCCCTATCACCGGTTTGAGCGGAATTCCACATTATGCATGAATGAAAGGTTGTCAACAATCATAAAAGTATTTGGCAAAGTTATCTTACATTCGCTTTCATCCGTGGTCCGACAAAAAGACTTTCAGAAACCCACCTTATTACTGGCAATTCCATATACAGTGGCAATAACATTTGCAGATATGTTAACAAGTTTGCAGTGACAGACTGTTGGTCTTTTATTTGATCATGATTATGATTATATTTAATTGAACCTTTCAATTGTTTTGCTATTTTTATTATATATGTATAGGTTAACACATGAGTCAAATACTATTGTATGAAGCATCATAGATCGGGAGTTTTCGCTGAAGAGATTATTACACGGAAAAATAGTACTGTTTATTTTGCAATTCTACGGAAAATAGGCTTAGTATCTTAATACATATAAAAATATAGGTCTTGATTTTTTAAAAATATCAAAAACTGTTATTCTTTTACCTCCTCAACGAGATCTTCATTTTATTTCAGAGGTAACACTTTTTTGGCTATCACAAACAATAGATATAGTGATCACTGACAACAAATTATATCTGGGAAGTGGAAATCCCGAACTAATATAAAAATCATGTCATTTGATTATTATTTAATCACATTCATCACATTGGTGTAATGTTTTTCTTACAATTTGGGGCTGTGAACAACGTTATGACCATAAACATTTTCAAAAAGTGTTGGTAGAGTGCTGAATGTTCAGGTGTAAACAGTTTGGTTTCGTTCAAAAGTTATCGTGAAGAAAGTAAAAGAAGAAATGAAATTTTTAAGGGCAAAGTCCCAGAACCAACTATACCTTTGAGCTTAAATTAGACTTGGCGTGACTTTTGTTTTAAAGAACTAAAACCAGGTTTTTAGACACTACGTTATTTCTTAAGCATGTTATCAGCGGGAAACCGTCGACGGAGATGGACGGAACGACAGAGAGAAGAACGCAAGGACGGACACATAATTCAGGTTTTTATATAATACCCTGCTACTTTGTGAGGCGAGGTATAAAAACCATAAACCCTTAAGGTTAAATGGTTGTTGACTCCTAAGTTAAACGGCTGAGTGCGGTTAGTATTTCCCCATGTTAAATTCGAGTTTTCTTCATTCTTTCCTCCATACCATTCAATTGTTCATCAGTATGAAAAATTCAGTACGAAAAATTCTGAAATATTGAGAAAACGGGTTCACTGACTTAGATAGAAAAGTCAATACGAAGGTTAGCTATAAATGGGCACGAACAAGTCCTTCTTTTTTTCCAACTTCCTAACCCACTCTCTGCAACCTCGAAATCAATTCTATCACAACTTCTTTGTCCGAAATCTAAGGCCATTTTCCTAATCTCCCGCGCCTGTCACCCATCATGGGAAGTCCGTTAGTGCCAGGTGGTGTTTTATTTTTACCTCGTTATAACGACTTAGTATCTCGTTATAACGACATAATATCTCGTTATAACGACATAGTATCTCGTTATAACAACTTAGTATCTCGTTATAACGACTTCGTTAACTCGTTATAACGACTTAGTATCTCGTTATAACGACTTAGTATCTCGTTTTAACGACTTATCTAAGTACCCAATGGAACGAGTGCCTTTGTTTTTGAACAGATAAGAAGACTACAAGAAAAATAACAAGAGGCTCGCAGGAGCCTCTATTGCTCACCTGGAACCTGGTGCTTAAACCAGGTTAAACTATAATTTCAACAGACAGCAATATACGACAGCCCCGAACCTGTCAGACAGAATTTCTAAAGGGCCCCATACAAGAACTAGTGTGACCACAAGTTCCCATAGGTCCACATTTTGAACTATGTTCCCCTGTTGCAGACTTGACCACCGACGAAAATTTTCAAAAAGACCCATCTGAGGACCTTTGTGACTAAGTTAAGATCCAATTGGTCAAGTAGTTTCAGAGGAACAGATCTTTGAAACTGTTCCCATAGGGTCCAAAATTAAAATATGTTTCCTGCTGGCAGCCATCTTGAATTTAGTGTGGACCTGAAAAACGCCATTTTTGTAAGGGAGCATATAAGGACTATTATGACCAAGTTTGGTTCAAATTTGCCAAGTAGTTTTAGAGAAAAGGATATTTGACCTTGTAATATCTAACTTTTTGTAAATGTTGTTGAAAACTAAGAAGTATCTCCCTCATGCAAAGCTCTGTCCTTAGCTGATTTTGGCTTTACATTTAAATCATTTTAGTTATTTGTTCTTTATCAGTTTTTGAACATCTTTGACTTCATGGTCTTCCAAACGTTTAGATTTTATCTGCACTGAAGAGACATAAGTTGTCGAAATGCGCATATGCAGAAAATAAATTCACAGTAACTTCGGTATTTAGTTGTTTGAATGTGTTTTTTATAAGGTTCAGTGTTACGCTATGATACTCGCTGCATCTTGGTTAAGGTACACTGTTTTTAAAGGGACCATCTTAGGACTATTGTGACAAAGTTTGGTTCCAAGTGTCCATTTAATTTCAGAGAAGATCTTTAAATTAAAAGTTTACGCCGGACGACGGACGGACAACGAAAGTGATGACAAAAGCTTATTTTGTCTTGGGCTAGGTAAGCCAAGGCAACAAATAAGAGGTATAAAAGACAAATGTACAGAATTAAAGAAAAGGTAAATAAACAAATAGATGATAAAGAATGAAGACAGTTCCAACAAATTTCGCCTTTATGGCCTACAACAAGACCAGTGCAATTGGGTGGGGCAATTCTTGCCCCGTAGTTGAAGGTCGTATGCTCGAAATGCTTCATTAATTGTCATCTTTTTATTTAGTTTAGTTTCGGATCCATTCCAATTGTCAATGGAGCCGTTAAATATATGTTGTAAAAGATTGTTTTTGTCAATGTAGCTGTTCTCATTGGGTACTAGCGTAACGCGGTAATCGGGATTGTTCGAAAAAAAAATGCACCAGCTAGGTTAGAATAAATAACTTTATTGACGCATGAATATATTCATGACACAGGAACTATAGAAAAAAAATAACAGATGAACGGGGAAAAGCAGCTTCTTTCAGATTGCTTCTCAAAAAGAAAGCTGGAATAAAAGACTTTGCAATAAGAACCTTTGTCTCTTTTACACACAAAGAAAAAAATCAAGAAACGCAACTAAAATACAGAAATGAACGAAACGGAACGAAACTGTTTCGTTTCTTGAATAAGAAAATATTCATAGGATACTTACTTAAAGAAGAAACGAAATCGTTCCGTTACACGTTTTAGAATCACCATTTAAGTGATGTTTTACACACTTTCTGTGAAAACTGATTTCAATGGCATTCCCAAAATATTATATGACAATAATCCGTTGATTGGCATCCCGGAACGCATGGTTTTACTATTTGTTATAAAATGTCATCGTGCTCAGACATTTCATCCCGGATTACTTATTCAATTTATTACCAAAAAGCATACTTTCTAGTCTGTAATTTTGAGGCATAGACTGATAGCCCCTTTTTCATCTTTTATTTCCTAGAGGTCATGTTGAATAAAAGATGTGCCAAGTCACCGTGATTAAGAATCCAAAAAAAGTCGTACAGGATTTATTGTTCTTTGTTTAGGCAATGGAACAAAACTTGACCACAAGTTTCTATTCTGATAGTTGGTGAAAATTTTAGTAAAAGATCAAGGGCTAAAATCTCATATTTGTATATACTTAAAAAATGTTGACGGACGGACAGACGGACAATGCCTTACAAATAACAGCAATTTTAAAGCTAATCAACCTTGTAGATCTTTGGTGATTTAGAAGAAAATTTTATTGTTTACATAAGTTTTTGAAACGAGTGTTTACATTTTGATGAAAAAAACATGTTTAAGAGGTAACTAAGGGCTAACTAGAGGCTCAACTCAGCCTGTATCGCTCACCTGGTCTATAATAGCCAAATGTTGGTAAAAATTTCCCATATAATGATCCAATGTGAAATTTCAGTCCCCACTGACAGCAATTTTGGATCGGGAATATTATAGCCCATTTTTGGTTTTAATTAGTTCAGAGATTGAAGTAGATCTTGAAACATTCTTTCCATAGGGTTTAATCACAATAGTCACATTAAATAGTCCATACATGTTTTAAAATCTTGTTTGGAATGACTTGGCCACTTTACTACTATAGACCAGGTGGGCGATACAGGCTCACTTTCACTTTCCCTTTAGTTATAATCAAAAACCAATAAATAAACTTCAAACAATGTCGTTATACATTTATATATTTCTTTATTCCAGATGGCATTTTGCAGGTTTTATTTTGATTTAGGACTCGGTTACGCAGAAATTTTAGAATCCCTTTCACAGATTCACAACATTTTCATAAGGGACTGGTCAAAATTTCTTGATGCATGGGACCGGTGCAAACTGTAATGGGACACGTATTTTTTGCAGCTGTTACTGGAATGGGACACAGTGTTTTTTTAATCATGGCAGGCATGGGACAAGAATTTTTTTCAAAAATCATGTAAATTCATCAATTCTTGACTAATGAAAGCACAAAATTGAAATTATTTGAGAAACTATCAGTATAAATTGGTCATTCTAGTATTAAAAGGAC
Source organism: Modiolus philippinarum (assembly GCA_002080025.1). Lineage (NCBI taxonomy): Eukaryota > Metazoa > Mollusca > Bivalvia > Mytilida > Modiolidae > Modiolus > Modiolus philippinarum. The sequence goes on from MJUU01038968.1 coordinate 77,596, forward strand.
ATGTGTACACTTTGTTAAATTACTATTATCTTAATTTATGTAAATTCCAAAACCTAAGGATTAACTCCCTCCATCGTAGTTTTGTCCTTGGCTATATTTGATATCACTGATTATTCGGATTTTGTTTGGTTTTATGCATTTTAAACATTTTTGAAATTATGGATTTCCTTTGTTTGGGTTCTAGTGCTGCTGATGAGGAATTAATTTCCGAAATGGCCATACAGTTCATTTAAATTATTGCAGTTGGAGTTAACATATTTGTTATGGTCTCATGTTCATTTACTCCATATCCTTTCGTGAAATAATGAAATATATAAAAGGGTAAAAGTAATAAAGATTTTACTCAAAGAAGTTACCACAGAGGAGAAATCCACATTTTATACTTGGTTCTCCCATACCGATAAACAGTGAAACCTTTATTCGAATAAAGTTAAAGTCAAAAATGATAAAAAGAAAATTATTTGACAAACTATTACTATTATTGGGTGACCAAAGGACATAAATAGTACATGAAATGTATAAGGAGAATAAATTAATAAAGGATATTATCAAAGAAGTTACCTTAGAGGAGAAATCCTCATCATATGCAGAAAATAAATTCACAGTCACTTCGGTATTTTAGTTATTTTTTAAACTTGGTTCTCCCATACCGATAAATAGCGAAACCTTTATTAGAATAAGTAACAGTCAAAAGTGAAATTATTTGAAAACTATTACTATTATTATGTGTCTAAAGGTATAAATAGTACATGAAATATATAAAGAGAGTAAACTAATAAAGGATATGTTCAAAGAAGTTACCTTAGAGGAGAAATCCTCATTTTTATACTTGGTTCTCCCATACCGATAAATAACGAAACCTTTATTAGAACAAGTAACAGTCAAAAGTGAAATTATTTGACAAACTATTACTATTATTATGTGTCCAAAGGTATAAATAGTACATGAAATATATAAAGAGAGTAGACTAATAAAGGATATGTTCAAATAAGTTCCCTTAGAGGAGAAATCCTCATTTTTATACTCGGTTCTCCCATACCGATAAAGAACAAATTCATTATTTGAATAATGCAAGGACACAAATGATATTATTTGGAAAATCACAACTGATATTTGGTGTTGTTAAATTTAAAAAGTATATAAGATATATAAAGTTGGTAAAATAACAAGGAATTGTTTCAGAAAAATTAATACATAGTGAGAATTTCACATTTTAATACATTGTTCCCACTTATAAAGAGCAAATAATTTCTTTTTCTAATTTTTTTTTTCTAATTTCAAGGACAAAGTGAAATTATTTTGAAAATTTGAACTATGATATTCTCTTTCATGGTGTAAAAAGTAGACAAATGAAATATATATCAAATTTTCTAATGGCAATATTGACATAATGCATAGTAGTATTAGTAAACTATCCAAATACATAGAAGCAAGAAATATAACCAAAACTTTTATCACATTTTTTGTCTTTCAACATGGAACTTACTCTTTTTTACCAGGAAATAAGTATGGGACAAGTATATTTATAATCTACCAGAAGCCATGGGGTCAGGAGAAATATTTCACACTATTTTGTTTTTGCACCGGTCCCATGCATCAATAAATTTTGACCAGTCCCTAAGCATGAATTCACTAAAAAGGATTTTCAAAAAAGTGGTATTATATCACAGACGCGAATCATGGGATAGCCTCGTTCTAGTATAAGTCTTAACAACTAAGTCGTTATAACGAGATACTAAGTCGTTATAATGAGATACTAAGTCGTTATAACGAGATATTAAGTCATTATAACGAAATACTAAGTCGTTATAACGAGATACTAAGTCGTTATAACGACTTGGCTAAGTCGTTATAACGAGATACTAAATCGTTATAACGACTTAGCTAAGTCGTAATAACGAAATACTAAGTCATTATAACGAGATACTATGTCGTGATAACGAGATACTAAGTCGTTATTACGAGATAAAAATAAAACACCACTTGGCACTAACGGACTTCCGTAGATGGGTGACCTCTAGTTATACGTACTACGTTTTACTACGATTTACTACGTATTACTACGGTTTAATACGTTTCAACTACGGATTAGTACGTTTCGACTACGTTCTGTTACGTTTGATGTACGTTTTAATACGTTTATGTTACGTATTAGTACGTTGTACTGCGTATCAATAAAGATCTGTGAAAAAAGTTCAAGAATTTGCAAAAAGTCCACACTGATTATTCATCGTTCAAATAGAAACTTACACAAAGGTATATTTAATCATTTTGTTCTAATAGAGATGTTTCACATTTTGAAGGAAACCTAAAGAGAAACTAAACGTACGGGGCTTAGTTATTGCACAAACATTAAAAAAGCGAAAGTAAATTTAAAAATGTTAACATTTCCAATTACAATGATGTGATTCTTTAACTAAATAATTATATATGCAAAGTAGTTGAAAAATCTTCATTCTAAGCCAGATTTCCTTCGTAAATCGCTACGTCTCGTTTCGTCGCTTTCGTGTGTACGTATGACTTACGAAAGAGACGAACGAATGACATTCGAGTTGTCTTTCTTAAATTTAAAATATAGACAAGTCATGTTATTTGTAAAATAAATGTGAAGAAGTACAGTCCGATGCCACAGTACAAAGCTCAAGAAATAAAATTTAATTTGTGTTACATGCAGTACTTGAACCATATGACAAATAAACATTCATAATACCTTTTATATTTTTTTTAGCAATTTTCACGCATGGGGGGGGGGGGTCTTCATAAATTAGACATAGCATTTTTCCTATATTTTTACAGTGTTTGTCATATCAATTCAAATTTGGAGGTGTAAAATTTGATATAAAAAGAATTTTATTGTATTACATGCACCTCATCTTATGGTATTTAATTGTTTAGACCTACTTGCTGAACTTTCTTATATCTTTAGGGGGGGGTCTCCTCTACGGTAAAGCATGACATATGGTTTACTCGATCTAGAACATATTTTGTATCTTGAATGGCGAATGATTTCAGGCTTTTCCGTCTTACATTCTTACATTCATTTTTAAGGCAGGTTCTCTGCCTTCTAGCTGTCGGGTAAAAGCCATCTTGAAAAAGTCTGTTTCAACCAAACTCTTACATTAAGGAGACTATATGAAAAGAATCGGAATGATCCAGACTATCGTCATGATCGTTAAAACGCGTACGGCTTACCAGTTATTCATACGAAGGCACAAAAAATAATCCATTCATGTGGCGATACAGTGTCCATTTCATGATCAACTACATCGTTTTATGTGTTTATTGTATTTATTTAATATCTTTTAAGAGATACTTTGCTTTTTTAATCTCAGAGCACTTAAACTGACATTCGAAATTCACGATTCGGTTCATTCATAATAATTTCCTGTTGCGCGCAGTTTTTATGAATGGATACATAGTAACTTCTAGTTTCGCTGTTGTAACCAGAGTTGTTAACCCTCCCGGTCTCATCGTGAGGCTACCGGTTTTTAGCAGCCGGTCTCACGTCTACCGANATGCTAATCTCCGCTTCATATATTTTAGTTCGTTCTAGAAATAAATTTATTCTTGCCTTTTTCCCTATGCACGGAATTACTCGTTATCGACAGATTAATGAGATTGCAGTGAATAGCGAACTTGTATGTAATAATATCGTACAGGGAGGTTATTTGTTGGTGGTACTATATCGTGTATAGAGAAACAAATTATTAATATAAAAGTAGCCTTGCTTCTAAAAAGTGCTATACCATGCACCTTTAAAGTATTCATATGGTCCGTGATTNGTAAATATTGGCTCTTCCAATCACACCCTGCGAGGTAAACAAAGGCTGTTCCATTCACATTCCGCCTAACGAGATTACGCGAGAACACGAATCAGCTGTGTATTAACGACAAAATGGCGTCGCCTCCGCGAAATCAAAATTCCAAAATAAATGAATAAAAGAGATGGACTTTTTGAGCAAGAGTGATAAATATATACATGCAGTGTTTCTGTTGTGTGGCATAACCTTTGCCTTAATGCACGGAGGATGAATTGACGTTGTTCGCCATAGAGAAACAGAGGGACACAAACGTAGTGCTCGACTTCGGACTCAAAATGCTGAAATTCTGTTTACATTATTCACAGTAACTGNTAATGTTTGGCGATTTCACCGACTTGGCAAGCTACCAGTACAAGGGTGCACTCGATTGGTTAAAAACTTTACAAGATTTGATTTCTATGTAAATAATTTCTAATATTACATGTGTATAAGGCGATGATGATGATTAGATAAGCTTGACAAACACATGCATTTAGTCGTCGTCTTTGAAATAATCTATAAATAATATTAGAAATGAATAACAAAATATCTTCAGCTAATGGTCCCCTTCGTGTCATTTAGGTTGTGGTCCGTCATGAAAGGTTTCTTTCGTCGGGTTACGTCGAGTTTCGTCAGAATGTGAAATATCTAATAGTACAAATGTTAGCACTTTTGTTCATTTCAATCTAAATTTCAATAGCCAAAAAATGAAACTGCAAAAATTCCGAAAATTAAAGGCAATTAGGACGTCATTACACCTAAATATAAATGGCAGCAAGCTGATAGGCATGTAACAAAAGTGTAGGCAATCATTTAATATTAAAATATACCAATGCAACACCTCACGCTAACCTCTAATTCACTGAAATGAGGGCTATTGCAAATGAAATAAAGCCAATTATATTGTTACAATTAATCAAACTATGACCGATGATATTCATACACTATGACATTTAATGGTAATTATTGTTGAGTTGCTACCAGAGATAACTGTAATAGGGTTTGGCGCGATAAAAAAAAACTAGTATAACTCGTGAATTCTTATAAATTGCCTGTACAGAGTCAGGACAATGGCTGTTTAAAATTGTCCCGGTGGTTTTCTACTTGATTTGTCTCTTTGCCTTTCGGATTTCGGCTCTCGACAATTCTATTCAGAAATTTTGTTATAACAAACTCACTAAATTCATTTCCTAGTGATATGCTTAAAAAAATATTCATAATTTTAATGTGACATTATATGAGCATGGCAAAAAATTGGGAGCTTTTATATTGTAGTTGTCTTATATGAACTTCCTCTCAGTCTCGAAACCTAGCAACAGATTTGTTGTTAAATTCTCTCCAGTTTTCCGGGAATGACAAATTTAAGCGTTGTCGCACTTAAAACATTTACCTTAACTACTTTAGAAAAGATGCAATCATAGGGACGAAATTAGTAAATGCACCTAACTATAAACACTCTATCCGTTTTCCCACCAAAAAGTAAAAACCATGTTAATAGATTAATATACCACTTACAAAGTCTGAGTGGATAAGAATTAGAAACAAAATCACAACATTTTAAAATCTTATATATGTTAACTTACTGTCAAAGTTACTGTCAATACATTTCTGTTAATGGTAAATTCAACAACTTATGTCTGATTAAAAACATTTGGAAAATAAATAATCAAAATATGTTTTTAACTGATAGAGAAATAACCAAAAGGATCGAAACGGAAAGCTACAATCTATCCAAGGACACAAATTTGCACGGAAAGGGGGGGGGGAGGGGGGGGGGCTTGGGGGGTAGAGACGTACGCCTCAATTTTAACAAACGGCAAAACAGTCAAAGGAGTATATATAATAAGAGGCATATTTGGCCCCAAGAATTAGGTATTGATTTTTAAAACGGAGTTTTCCTTTTAACTTTACTTGGTACATCACAGTTGATACATTGCTAAAATCAAAATTCAAGTTAATAGAAGCAGTTACATCATCAAATCCTGATTGTGACGTCACAAATATCCTGCGTTTTCCAGTTTCAATGACAATTCACAATTTTTCGTCAATTTTTGTTCATATTTTGGCCCAAGAAGCATAGAGTGCATGCTTGTGCCAATGAGATTCTTCGATAGGTCAATAGTAAATAGAATTGCCATCTTTTCATGAAAAACTCATATTGGCACAGACATGCGCTCTATGTTTCCAGTACTGAAATATGTAAGGAATTTGGTCATTTTAGTCCATTTTTGTGAAAATGCTTATATTTTTCGAATTTGGGTACATTTTTTCCTACGAACAAAAACACTTGAGCAAATCCTGTCGAAGTTTATTACATGTATATACTGATATTGAATTGCATTTTGTGATATATAGTTTCTACAACGAAACTAAGTTGATTATGAAATTTCTCACATCGAGTAAAATAAATTTTGCAAATGTTTGCAAACGAGGCTTGCAAATGATGACATAATATTACAATATTGCAAATGATGACATAATGTATAACACCGAGGATTATGTTCCGAATAGATTTGGAGTGAAATTTCTTGCGAGTTGTTCTCTCTTTAGAGATGAGAAATATTTTTATCACACCGATCAAACGTTGGTTAAATTCGCTAGAAATTAAAGAGATGATTTTATCAAAAAGAAGGTGTTTAATTTTAGGGGAAAAATAAACCCTTTATTGTACATACTCCCTTAAAACTGTAAGCAGAGTAGAAACTGTTCTATACAAAGGTACATCAATCAAAATCAAAATGAAAGAATACCAATCATGAAATCTAATACAGTTTGACATGATCGTATTTAAAAAGGATTTGCCTTTCATAGAATTGAAATAAAATTCATCATTTTATGAAAATACATTTACTCCATATCCTTTTATTCACCATGCATGGAATTCATGATTTGATATACATGATTTACTATGTTGAGGCCGTACGGTGACCCCTAGATGCTTTGTTTTGGGTCGTTTTAACCTGGATATGGGATGTTGTCTCCTTGACATTCACCCCATTTCCTTTCTTTTTCATATGAAAGGAATTTGAATTTTTAGTCATAAAATATACCTACAGTGTATGTATTACATCGCATTCAGGGGAGACGATTGATCATTTGAAAAGAATATATCATATTTATCTATAATCTTGTGAAGTGAAGGGACATAAAAGTCGAACATTTTTAGTCTACGTACTATAAGGGTATTTTCAAAATATTTGAACTATTTTACTTGAAAAATTTAGAATTACCTCCATATTATTTCGTGGCAGCAAAGCTTAAAAACTTACATTGAGTCTGGGGTGTCCTGGCAAGTATCCTCTGCTTGGGAAGCTACATCCATTAAAGAATTCAATCCTAAACAAATATATTTAAAACATGGTAATAAATAACTAGTACAATATCAGTAGGATTTTTTTTCATCTGATGTTGATTTTCCATTTTGAGCAGCACAAAAGGAACGAATTTTCGAATAAAGAGTGATATAAAAATTTACTTTCATTTTGTAATTTTTTTTACATTTTTTTTTATTTTTCTTTTCTAAATTAAACTGTACTCTGCGTATGTAATTTTGGTAATTAAACATAAGCAATATGTAAAAAAAAATGAATGTGACAAAATCTTATAAAATTTAGTCAAAATACTTGGTAAAATATATCAAATGAATTCTGACAAAAATCAATAGAGAGTTCATCGGCAAAACATAATAATGTTTTGAAATGAGTAAAACCAGAAGACTTGCATTATAAAATTGTTTGGAAATTGTTGACACTAGATAGTTTCTCCCTCAAGCAAAGCTATGACGTTAGCTTGTTTGGCTTTCCATTTAGAACATAATGGTTATTTGTGCTCTATCAGTTTGAGTTTATGGTTTTGCAAATAACTAAATACCGAAGTTACTGTTAATTTAATTTCTGCATATGCGCATTTCGACAACTTATGTCTCTTCAGTGCAGATAAAATCTGAACGTTTGGAAGACCATTTTATCTGCACTGAAGAGACATAAGTTGTCGAAATGGCCGTATGCAGAACATAAAATAATAGTAAGAGTGTCATTTGGTTATTTGTTACCACTGGGTCGATACCTCTATTGGTGGACTGTTAGTCTCCGAGGGTATTCACAAACCTATTAGTCAGTAATTCGGTTCTGACTCGAAAGCCTATCTCATTTGGAAACTTACCATATCTATTTTTTGTAAATTGGTGATGTGAAAAAATGTAGTTTTCGGGAAAACCTTGATGCAGGAAAATGTTGACGCCTCAGGAGAATACACTCTTAGGTCGGAGCTCTGTTTTCAAATCAAGCTATCATTCTTAGAATTGTAGGAACGGTGCACCCACAGGGAAAATTCTGGTATGTATCAATCAGTTCTTGTCATAAGATATAAAAAATGGTCAGGGGGAATGAGTCTCATTTGATTCAAAGATAATATTCCATTTTAAGGAGGTTCGTGATAGGGAACCAGCTTTAAATTTATCACATTGGCCATAGGGGAAGGTTTGGGCCCAATAAAACTAGTTTAAACCCGTTGCAGCAGATTTGCGCCTTCCTAAGTCAGGAAATTTATTAAGCCTTTGTGTGTCTTGTCTGTTTTCTAGTTAGTTTACTTATTTCTATAGAAGTCTAGTATGAAGTTAATTTCGCTGAACTTGATTACTCTTTATTAAGGGGCTGACTCCAACCTGCCATCAGGTGTGGGGTTTCCTTACCGTTCATTCAAGATCTTATAGTGGCTTTGAGTTGTTACTACTCCCCTTTGGGTCGTTGTCTCTTTGACACATTCCCCGTTTCCCTTCTTTTTTTCTATTCTAGCATGTATCATCTCCATAATATGCATCGTCATACGTGTATTACAAATTATTACAGTTAAGGGACCGGGTTCTCAATTGTTTCCGAGAAAAATAGCCAGTCGTCAAATGATTTGGGTTAGGCACCACCCTTTGGCAGCTATGGTGTGAATAAATCATCTTATCACGAGTTACAAAAATATACGCCGTAAAGCGATTATCAATTATTTCCTAGATATTTTATTCTCTTAAAATGGTAGGGCGAGCCCCGTGGTATGTATCAATCAATTCTCCCTGTCATGAAGAAAAAAAAATCGGTTTAGGGGTTAGGATGCCACAGTTTCAAGATTATATATTTTATTCTAGTGTTCAGTTGGTAGATATCAATTAATTCATCTTATCTGGAGTATTAAGAATATACATGTTTATTACTTAGGAGTGTTGATTTTAAAATATAACGTTTTCTTAAAAAATGAAATGACTTATTTTTTGAAAATTCATAAACCACTACCTCTTGTATAGACATTTTGTCGATTCAAAACCAAAATAGAAATGTTCCGTCCCACTTCACAATTTTGCAAAACTTTATATGATCAAAGCGTAAAATGGATGGACGTACGGACGGACAAACGATCAGACGAACGAACGAACGGACAGACGCTTTACCAAATTACGTCCCAACAAATGGGTTCATATCATCGGGTCAATAACAGCAATTGTGGCTCGGAACAAGAAAATGTACATTGTAACATACTACAGCTAATAAAATGATCTATTAAATTGTGTTGAGACTGCAACTGGTCAACCAGTTCATAGCAACTTGTGAACTTCATGAGTGTCTGTTGACCTTCCTATCACTAAGGAACAAACAAGTAACCAAAACAAAAATGCCAAGTAATTGCAGTTAAGGCATATGAATTGGTTGATTAATTGTTCAACCACAAAAACGCCTTCCCTAATACAACGTGTCTGAAATTTTGATAAAAAGTATTGAGAAGTTTTTCATTATTCAACAAAAAAAGCGCCTTGTTTCACAAAACTACCTGAAATTTTGACATAATAAAATTCATATTAAAGGGTATTATTATTGGTAGTACAATGTATTGACCGAAAAGTAGAAAAGTCTGAGAACTAATTATTATTCTTATCTTTGCCGCTCAAAATGTGATAAGAAAACAATTTAATTTCAGCAAAAATTAAATTGAACTCGTTTTCTTACCAAAATCATCATACGTTTTATCAGCATTCATTTCTACCCAATTGGTATTACTGTAGAATGACTGTACTGTATATAGACATTCTCCAAGTTTTCTTCTTAACTCTTCAATATCATCTTTTAGCTTTATGAGTGATTTTCTGCAGCTTTTAATAGACCTGTGAGCTGTAGATTATATATTTAATGAATATCACATATCAAATTTATTTTAATAAAAGGATACACATAAAACATGATGGATACACCATATGACACAATAAGGTCATATTTTAACACTGGTGTCATATAATCTTGTAAAAATTCCTGGATTTGATTATGTTTTAAATTCAAGCTTTGTTCGTTACTTTTTTCTACAAGATAGGCTTTTCTCATCTTTCATGTAGCAATCTACAAAAATCAGATTTTCAGAGTGAACCCAAAGTCACTGAAAGGGTACATGCCAGTCAAATGTTGGACATTTGTATGTGAAATCTTTTAAAAATCTACAGCAATATGTTTTATTATCAATTGCTAACGCTATAACAATGTGTAAAATTATGATTACTATCACTTCATTTCGTGATATATACTGTATAATCATGCAATTCTATGTATTTCTAAAAACAATAAACGTTCCTGATGTATTTTTACCAGGAATTCTGTAGTTCTTTTCTCTTTACCTAAAGTCTTATTGATATTGTAGCTGAAGCAATTGCAAAAGGTTTAGGACTATAATTTGATTAACCTGCTTTATATGATTTAACATTTAATACACCAAAACATTTTAGATATATATATATGAAATGCCGGTGTCAAATGGAATTTTCAACCCCCCCGAAAATTGACCCCGGATTCAGAATACCATATGGAAAACTGACCCAGGGGTCAATTTTATTCCATTTTATTTTGAGCCCCATTAGGGAAAAATTAACCCCTTTTATTTCATATTCTCAAAAGGGGGTTCAATATACCATGGTAAGGGGGTCAAACTACCATGGTTGATGAAATGTCACAATTTTCAGATGGGATGCAAAATTCCATTACAGAAGGGTCAAAATACCATTGCAGAATAGAGAATTAATATCGCAACGTACAATTTACACGTCTTGAAAGGGGGTTCAAAATCCCATGATAGGGGGTGAAAATACCATGGTTGACGAAATGCCAATATTTTCAGATTGTGTTGCAAAATTAAATGAAAGGGGGAATCAGAATACCATAGCAGGACAGAGAATTAATATCTCAACGTACAATTTACATGTCTTGAAAGGGGGTTCAAAATCCCATAGTGGGGGATTGGGCAAAATACCATGGTGGACGAAATGCTACAATTTTCAAATTTGGGCACAAAATTCCATGACATGGGGTCAGAATACCATGGCAAGATAGAGAATTAATATCTCAACGTGCAATTTTCATGTTTTGAGAGGGGGTTAAAATTCCCATGGCAGGGTAGGGGGCAAAATACCATGATTGACTTTCAGATGGGGGTGCAAAATTTCATGACAGGGGGGTCAGAATACCAATGCAGGATATAGAATTAATATATCAACGTACAACGGTTTCGTACACTTAACTAGCGTCTTCTCTTATTTCATATTTACCAATTCTTACTTAATCCTGGATTGATGTCCCTGCAGAGTGAAGGATGCCGTACACAGAGGGGCATTCTTATCATTTCGGAGCACCTAATGTCAGTTTTATTTTCTAGAAGTCACATTATGAGTGTTCTATTTTTGAGTGTTACAATTATGTCACCCCAGACGAAGTTGGTTGACAATTTGTTGTTCTACGTTTCCTCGTACTATTCCCCCACGTTTTTTCTTCCAATAACTTTTTTCCGCACAATTAATTTGAAACGGCTGTATGAAATGATTTTAAACATTGCACAAAGATGAAACACCATCTGAAGTTACATGTTGTCTGTTAAACATTTGCAATATGGCCGTCAATTCCAAGATGGCGCTAGGTAACGTTTGAAAATTGAGGATTCAATATCTCAGGAACTATACCTCAAAGTGAGTTAAAGACGGCCCATAGTACCGATTTGAGCGGAATTCGTTGCTGATTGCCGACCAAAGCTACATCCAAAGTCTCTACAAATATATGGTAAAATGAAGCAAAGGAACAACGCTGTTATAGTTGTTCTTCAACCTGAAGTCTTTATGAGGCCTTCAACAATGTCCAATTTTAACGAAAATTGATTTTAGGTAGATTTTTAGGCTGCAATTAAGATGGAATTATCGGATTGGTTGTCTGGGGGTGACATCGACATCGACTATTGCTCGCAATTGCAATTGCAAATTAAGTTTTGATTTGTCCTTTGTCGTGTCCTTTGTCATCCTTCCTTGTGCTTTTGGAGTTTGATTTATGTAATATATTTTCAATTTGTTCCTTCGGTAATTGACTGGCGTTGTTTTATCTATGTTTCCTTTAATGTGAATTTATATAAAGCACCTTTTGTCCTTTCTTTTGAAAACACAAAAAAATGAATGGTTGTTTGCGGTTATGAATAATATGCGTCCGGATAATATCATGTCATCGAATTCTTATTTCACAGTATGATTAATCAAATAAGTATTTTATTAGTTAAAAATTATGGAAATTTTACAATATGCAGAGATATTGTAAATGTTACAATACAACAATCTGAGAAATCAGCCTGGACTTAAAAAAAAAACACATAACACATATTGAAAAAAATAATAATGATTTGTCCTTCGTATACAAACATTTTAGATATATATTTTGAAATCCTGGTAACTGTGAACTACAGTACCATGGTTAGTACTCTTTTGATAAGTAGCATAAGTTATTATGGACTTCATTGCTATCACAAAATCTTTATCTAAATGAATTTTTTTTGTCTTCTATTAAGCAAAGCATTTTCAAAGCTAATTCGGCCCAATCTGATTCTTTTGTTTAGCATTTTCAATTTTTCTATATCCATAACACTTCAAAGCTCTATAACTGATCGTGCGTCTGGCAGTTTTCATTCTTTAAACGTATGGTTTATTTCCTTGACCACGTGCTTTTTAAAGTAAACAAATACGACTGCACAGAGTTGTCCATATCTTCTGTAAAAATATCTTGAATCTTCTTAATTCAAAGATAATATATAATAGAAATGTTTTATACATTACCTAGTCTAATTTGATCGGCATGACAATGAATGTAAGCAATTTCTCTTTTAGTAAACTGTGTAGCCCCCACATAACTAGCAAGGGAAAAAATTGTATGCTGCAACTCCTGATCACCATCTGGATCTACAAAAAGGGTAAACAAAAAAAATAAGTATTATCCGCTGGTCAGATTTATTTCAGCTAACACACACTGCATTTTGTCGTAAAATATATAATTTGGAATGTCATGTTGAACCTGTAAGGTGGTTCTTGCCACACCTATATATTAATCCCCCATCAGTGAGGTTCACGCTGCTAGAGAATTAATTTTTGACGTTTTTTTGTTAAATTTATAGCTATTGTGTTTTTTTTTTTTTTTTCAACACTCTTTTGCGGCAGCTCAAGTCATTTGAAACAAGACAGGGTATTAATGAATACATCATTTAATAAACAGTTAGTTTTAAATATGCTTGAAGATAAACACTTTTATGAAAATCCAACACTTACAAACAAACAAGAATTATGGGGAACTTAATTGCTATTTGAAATCTTTATCAAAAATGCATTACGCCATAGGAATGTGATTACTTACAGACGAAACATACGAAAAATCATTACAATATCATACTCTTATAAGCAATATCCATGCCAGTCTACAATTTGCAAGATATTATAGTCAAGAAAAACTACCATTTTTGGACATATTAATTTATAAAGAAGGATGTAAGAGATTCAGAGCAATATTTAATGTTTACGTCCTGCCATCCCAAACATATCAGAAAAATATTCCCTTAACCTTTCAAAACGAATATGCACCAAAGTCTCCAATCCATACGTGCGACAAATCAGGTTGGAATTTAAAGGAAATACCTAGTTAACCTTGTCACCATTGGGACAGAACGGTAAATATAATAGATATTCGGGAATTAAGAAGAGTACAACTTAAAAAGGAACAAAATATTATACCCTATGTTTCTTTCTAGAAAATGTAGAAATGCTTAACAAGATTTACGACCACTACATCAAGACAATTATCAACCAATTAAAGTTAAATGCTAAAAAGCAAGAGACAACCGCAAAATAAAGAAAATAACATCCGGTAAATTTTAACAAGCAGAAAAAGTGCCGACTGTAAACAGAAGCTGAAAAACTTTCTTGTTGTGAACACAATGGAAATTATATTAGCAAGACAGGACACCGGCTCAGAAAAAGAACGACATGACATACACAACAAATATTCGACCCTACTACAAGGCAAATACCACTAAGTAAACATAAAAACCAAATTGTAAGTTATTTCCGATATATCAATACTCAGACGGAACAACAAAACAACAGAGAATCAACAAAGAAAAACAATTCATACATAAATATAAACCTAAACTGAACGCTTTGTAATGCGAACAGGAAAAATAATTTCCTGCATATAGATAATTTGACGTTCGTAACTACATTTAATTTATCAAATTTTGTAAATTCAAATGTTACTTTCACTTTAAACTTGATAGTAATATTTGACTTAACGGGACTCTAAGCAACATCGTTAGTTACAAACCTGAATATCTGTGTTGAAGCAATGAAACCGGTTAGGATAGAAATTAACCTTGAATTTTGATGTACATTTAATATATTTTCATGCATTTTTATTAAAGTTTGTCTATATTATGTGACTTAAATGGAGCTTTCAACGCATTTTTCCTTATATCTATTATATATCAACTATCCGTAGTTGTAATCAGATTTCTAAAAAGACTGTCTTCAAATGATAAGTTGTGGGTTGTCTGATGATAAAGAGAAGTTTGTATCAGAGGAGTATTCTACATAAAATTATTGGTATTGTACATTTACAATAGTTGAAGTATTCATGAACTGATAATTAATCTAGCCTTAAGATTGGGTTAACCGTTGGAATATTCCAATTGGCAACAGAAAAAGAAAATAAAAAGAATAAGAAAAGATGCGAAAATATGACTGTTTTAAATTGACTTCACTATTCTGTCCCCAAAATGTCCCCTTATAACATTCTGAAACACAAAAAGGAAACACCGATTTTACAATTGTAGCTAGGTATAGGGAGCGAGTTTTGAGCTGTGATGACAGATATTCAGTACAAGCTTATTGAAAGTATAATCTTCATCAGTAGAACAGAATATTAAACTTATGCGACTTTAGCACCTTTTTACACTAAAGAGCCAACTTTCACTCCTGCTTTGTCTTTTTTACCTTTGTGTTTCGACTCTTATAAATCCTTTTCAGTAATTATTTTAATACTCTCATTTATCAGAATTCTAACCCCTTAAAAATACTTCGGCTTCATTCCGTATATGGCACTCGGTGGATGTCCTTAGTACTGGATTTGGCTTCCTATTTCGATATTTGTGGTAATGAGTACTTCTTTGTTAACAATTTTTCGATTATGGCTTTCCATACTATTTGATTTAAATGCTGCTGATGAGAGGTTACTCCTTGAAACACGTGTACAGCATAATAAAATTTACTATTCAATTTTGCAACTTTGGTATTTTTGTATTTTTATACCACGCATTTTTCTTTTTCAGACACAGAATTTACAGTAGCATCATTATTTTGTTTATTATCTTTATTACTTTCAACATCAAAGAACAATTAAGCAAAAACTGGTAAAAACAGTCATCATCCATCTAATTACATCATATATCTTGAAAATGATGCTATTCCCAAACGACTACACACCAAAAACTGCCTCATTTCCAATTCTTTTTGATGCAAGTGGAATAATACCCTCTACCACAGTTCAAAACCGATTCTGATAAGTGTTCACCTCCGTTTTAAATTCTTGCAAAAACGATCCTACAGTTTAATAAAATGAAAATATTTTTAAATTACTTTAATTCTATTCAAAAGTGCGTTCTTCAAAAACATCAACGTAACAAGTTTTAACGAAATGGCACTACACACCAAACACACTTCATCTTTCGAAGAAAAACGACATGGGCCGATGCCTCTCCTGGTGAACTGTATGTCGTCGAGAGTATTCACCTGCCCAGTAGCCAATACTTCGGTGCTGACCCGAAAACCGATTTTATTTGAAAACCTGCAATATCTAAGTTTTAGACAATTCTGTTTAAAACTAAGGAATATATCTCGCTTACATAGCTCTGTCCTAAGCTGATTTTGGCTTTCTTATTAAGATCTTATTGGTTATTCGTTCTCTGTCAGATTGTTTACGTATTTCGATTTAAGGATTTCCAACTGTTTTGATTTTATCTGCACTGAAGAGACATAAGTTGTCGAAATGCGCATATGCAGAAACAAACTTTACAGAAACTTCGGTATTTTGTTGTTTATTACCACTGGGCCGATGCCTCTGTTGGCTGAATGTAAATCCCTGATATTATTCATCAACCCAGTAGCCAGTACTTCGGTGCTGGTCCGAAAACAGATTTTATTTGGAAACCTGCAACATATAAATCTTAGAAAAATTCTGTTTAAAACTAAGGAGTATTATTTCCGTTTATGTATTTCCAACTGTTTTGATTTTATCTGCACTGAAGAGACAGAAGTTGTCGAAATGCGCATATGCAGAAACAAAATTTACAGTAACTTCGGTATTTTTTATTCAAACGAAACCCAAAGAAAGAAAAAACATTACACACGCCGTTGTTAAATTTTCCGCCCATCAACTCAAAGAAGATGAATCATCTCTATTATCAAGGGATCTTAATTTCTACCTAGCTCCTAGAACAATCAATGAAACAATACTGTCCGAACTTATATGTAACAACTTTGCAAAAAACCTAAGAATAAAAGAATATTTTGATCATAGGAGAAAGACAGAGGGTGGGATCAGTTTTATTTGTGACTAAGACGTCAATTGTCAAGAAAAAAATGTTTTAAAAAAGCAAATGGATCCCCAAACCCAACTAAGAATCGCACTCTATAACCTTTCATAGACAACGTTAAAGATTACATATTACACACTCATTTAACAATCTGCCATTCGTAAATTGAGATCGAACGAAGAATGCCAACAATCCAGCTGACAAAGAGGGTGCTGTCGTCGTCATGGACAAATGTTTATATATTCAAGAAGCCGACTGTCAACTAAGCGTTTAAAAACAAGCAATGACCAAACTAAACACTTCAGTGTTGAAATATGCAACGAACTTAACAACATGACATCGATGAAGAAAAAATCTAAATTTCTTAATTCCAGAGAATTTCAGATTTTGCCTTCAATACAAGAACTTAACAACCCCGGAAGATCCATAGTCTCGGCTTATGGTGATACTACTGAAAAAAAATATCACAGTATGTAGATTTCCTTCTCCTTAAATGTGTTGAGAATTTCATATCATTAATCAAAGACATGACTGACTACTTACATAAATTGTGGCCCTAAATCCTTTAGCATTGAATTGAATCACTCACAGTGTGACGGGTGCTGTTAACAGAGCAGGACATGCTTACCCTTTCGGAGCACCTGATGTCACTCTCAGTTTCACTGGAGTTCACACTGTGAGTGCCTTTGTTCTGAATGTTGTGGTTTCTGGTTCTGTGCTTTTTGCCTGTCTGGCGTCATTGTTTTTGTGTCTAACGTCATTGTTTTCTGTGTTCTCGTTTTTGCCCTGTCTTTGGACTTCGATTTTTGTGAATTTCACCCCTTTGTTCCTTCGGTATTCTACTACCGTTTGTTAGCACCTAACACTTTTCTGGTCACTATGGATGTCACCTCCCTCTATACAAACACCCTCAATTCCGAAGGCATCGAAACTTGTAAAAAGAATGGGAATCCCGAAGAGTCAAAAACCACAGACGGAATGCTTAGTTACCATGTTTACGATGTTGCGTAAGAAGAACAATTCTACTTTAAATGATGAGCATTATTTACAAATAAATCGAACTGCTATGGCCACCAAGATGACTCTATCCTAAGTTAAAATATTTATAAGCACATTTTACACTAACTTATCGTATAGTGGATTAGAAAACCGCTTTCTTTGTATAGATTTATAGATGATATGTGATAGTGATGCCATTTATCATGCCAACAACTTGCATCCATCTTACATGCTTCAGAAATATCGACTCAAACCTCTCCTTCCTTGATACTGCAATTGGATTGTGAACTGTCCATAGATTTATATTGCAAATCAAAGCCTTTCGACCAGCAGCTGTCATCCTGCACATGTAACTCAATATTAACTAAATACTGAACTTGCTGAAGATTTAGTTTCTGCATATGGCCATTTCGACAACTTAGGTCTCTTGAGTGCAGAAAGAAATCTCAACATTTGGAAGACCATAAATTCTAAATTGTTGAAAACTGAACAAAAAAAATCCAATGTTACAAATGAAAAGCCAAAAAAGTCAAAGGACAGGACTTTGCATGACGGATAAACTCCTTAGTTTTTACAAAAATGTAGATATTGCAAGTTTCCAAATAAAATTGGCTTTCGGGTCTCTACCGAAGTACTGACTACTTGGTTAGTGAAAACCCCCGGAGACGAACAATCCAACAGCAGACCCAGTGGTTAGAAATAACTAAGTACCCAACCTAGAGTATATTTAGTTTCTGCATATGGCCATTTTCACTACTTGTGTTTCGACAGTGCAGATAAAATGTAAACATTTTGAAGACCATAAATTCCGAGGTGTTTAAAACTGGTAGAGCACAAACAAATAACCAATATGATCAAAACTGAAAGTCAAAAACATTCATACAGCCAAGCCCGTATAGAAAAGCGAATAAGTTCGACTGAAGACTCTGTCAAAACACGGTAAATTCAATTAAAATAGCCTTAAACGAAGAGAATATAAAACAGCAACATTAAAAAAGTTTTCACAAAGCTTTGAATATTCCAAGCAGCACCTTGTTACAGTACATAGATGAAAAGAAGAACGAAAGCCACTTATCATCATTCCCTGCAAAGCAAATTGAACATCAATCGCAATTACTAGACATCTGTCGAAGAAAAATCTTAAATAGTTTAAAATCTTTCTCCAGTCTCCTTCGGTTACAGTCAAACTAGCAGACATGAAAGACTTGTTGGTACGAGCAAAAGCGTCAGATCTTAGTCCATGTTTATTAGTCAAGTCACTTCAAAAAAGTACAAAATATTTGGCACTACAAAATTAAGAAATGGGTTATTGCAATGCGACCTTATATTTGTCAATATTTTATACAGAACGATAGCAAGGTATGAAATGAAGACACATATATGGTCTGAGCATGTTTTAATTCGCATAGACCCAAATTGCAATAATCTATTTTAATTTTTATACATTTAACAAGCGTTTTCAAAATTCGTAGCGGCTCCTAGAGGAGGAGGTCAATATTGGGTTTGACACTAGAAATAAATATGTCGGAAAACAACATACAACAAAGCATAAACTGACATAGAAAAATCTATATTCCTTATTTTATTTAATGCAAGTTGCATAAGCTTATGAATTAATACAAATTGTCTGTTATTTAATATAACATATACGGATATTTTAAAATCGAAGGGGGTATAAGCATGAATTGGTTGAGTTTCTGATTAATATAACTGCTTAGTTTGGTTTATGTTTGAAGAAAAAAAAATGAAAAGGGAATAAAACTCATATTTATAGTTTTATTAACGTTAATAATAAAAAAAATATTTGAATTTTGGAGCATGATATGTAACTTAGATAAGATTTCATAACAAGAACACACTCATTGCTATGTTATTTATTTGTCAATTTCAGTTCCGAGTCTTAAATTCAGTTACTGTTGTAAAATTCCATTATTGTCATTATTTGATGCAGCTTTCTGTGTGATTCAATATTCAAAAACTTTTTTGCAGAGAAAATGCAGTAAAAAATATGCGGGGTGTACAAAAAAGATTATGGCAATGTGAGGGGGTTCAGTAATTAAAAAAGATGAGGATTTTGATAATAACAATGAGTGAATAAAATGTGAAATTCCTTTTGTAAAAAATATACGCATGTCAGGGTTCCCAGTTTTTTCCTGATAAAATTCAAGGACTTTTCCAGGACTTTTCAAGGATTTTTCAACCTTTTTCAAGGTCAGATTTTGTTAACTTTTGACACCATTTAGGATTTATATGGAAATTTTCGCTGATGTTCTCCGTGTTTGCTGGATTTCATTTAAGATTACGTGCGATCCATGATCTTGTGGAGTTGTGAAAGATCAATTATGACATTATAGGGTATTGGATAAACATTGAGACATGTGACTAAAATGATGCTCCTTGATATCACCTCGCACCTGTATCCATTTTCAGGGGTTGAGACTACAGAGCTGCCGGGCGTGTCCCCAGCTGGTGGAGAGGGGTATGTCCCATTTATGCGGGATAGTCTGGTAATAATACGGAAAGACTGACCGCTGACTATTGTAACCGAACTGTGTTCAGAAACGCCACGCTCCATGCAATGTTGAGACCCCTTATTTTTCTTAGGTGAGCAGCGTCGCTGGGTCCCGTATGGAAGGATAAATTTCCTGCCCCTACCCATTTTCCCCTTTTCCAGAGGCAGTCGAAAACTCGTTGTCCTGGTTGTCCCTTCGACCTTTATTTCTTTCGTCTTTTACTTACTTTAATTTTCTGATTGACTAACTTGTTCCCGTCCAGATATAGCTGAAATATTGCTCATTGGAAGTTAAACTCTGACTAATCAATCAATCTTTCTTCTTTTACCTACAGTTGTTTTGAAATGATTAGCTTTTTCTTGTCCTGATTTAGCTGAAACTTTGCTCATTGGACGTTAAACTCTCACTTATCATTCAATCCTTGATATCACAGGTTTAAATTGTTCAGAGAGAAGCAAGCCATGATGTATCACTGTGTAATGGCGTCACATTCTAGAAGATGATTAATGGTAACTCATATCTTCTTCCTGTATAAGATATTTCAATTTTTCTTTCTTTTTGTGTTTTTGAAAAAGAAACTGATGTTACCTCTTGTATCTGAATCTAATGTAACACTCTTTTATTGGGATACCATTACCAAATTTTTTCTTGTACTTTTATAACATTGTGCTTTATACATCTACTGAAAATTATTGATATAATTAATAGATTTTTGTGAAAGAACTTTTATTCAAAACAATACTGGTACATTTCAAAACATCAATCATTAAATAATACTATCCGAGTATATACGAATTATGTTACACGTTCAGAAAATAATTGTTTTGTTTATGATAATATTCTTGGTAATCCCTTTTGGGCATGCCAGATGTGTTTTTGATATTGCCTACCTCCGAATCCCTTAACCATGTATAGTTCTATTCGGGAGCATTTTTTCATGTACCCCACCCGTTTGAAGCTGGAAACGTACAATATCGCGATTATAGAATCAAAGGACATATTTTCCTTCAATAATGAACTGAAACAACACGTGTTTACTTCCAAAATCGGAGAAATGGGTAGGGGCAGGAAAATTAGCGATCCATGCGACCCCTAGTGAGTCTGCTCTTATTCGGTAAATATAGTGGGGTCTCTGAACTGCATGGGCCGTGATGCTTCTCCACACAGTTGTCTACAATGGTTTGCGGTCAGGCTGTCCGTATTATGAACTGTATCTCACTGCCACTGGAAATTGGGAGAATTGAATAGGGGCAGGAAATTAAATTTACGATGCGACCCAAAGTGACTTGTGCTCTTCAACGGGAAATACAGAAGGGGCCAAGAAAGTCACTCCAAATATGATATAAGTAAAGGATGAAATATTAAAAAGAAGGAATGCCAGTATTTATTGCCACTGAACCATGGGAGTAATGGGTAAGGGCAGGAAATGTAGCCTTCTATTCGACTCTCAGTGGGTATATTCTTTTGCACGAGAAACAGGCGGAGTCACTTCATAGGGCTTGATATTTCCACATACAGTTTGTCTTCAGACATTCCGTATTATTACCTGACTGCCCCCCGTGGATTGGGCGTTCCCTTATCAACTACCTTTAGGCGCGCAATGCAGTATTTTTCTGACAAAGACCTTGATCAACTGTGTGCTTTAAAGAACATTGTTTATCTTTAACAATGATTGTCCAATTAATGTTTAATATCCTTTTTATGAATAAATCGTATATTTGCAATATGAAGCCGTAGTGCATATTTTTAATTGAAAATCCGTACAAAATATGGAAAATCCGTAGTTTTAAACACATCTGCGTAAAAAAATATTAATTGATTGATTAGTTAGTATTTAACGTCCAGTGAGCAATATTTCAGCTATAGCAGGACTAGAGCAAGTTAATCAATTCCAAAAAACATAGTAAGCGAAGAAAGAAACAAAGCTGGAAGGGACAATCGGGACAACGAGTTTTGATTGCCCGTGGAAAGGGGAGATATGGGTAGGGTAAGGAAATTTAGCCTTCTAATGCATTTAATGCATTTTAAACATTTTTTGAAATTATGGATTTCCTTTGTTTGGGTTCTAGTGCTGCTGATGAGGAATTAATTTCCGAAATGGCCATACAGCTTATTAAAATTATTGCAGTTGGAGTTAACATATGTGTTATGATCTCATGTTCATTTACTCCATATCCTTTCGTAATATATTCTATAGTCCCAGTAACTCTTCACTCTTTCGACAATATAGAAGGGGTCTTTATATTGCATGGAGCTTGGCATTAGGTTACAATGGTTCGCGGTCAGGCTTTACAAATTATGACCTGATAAATACGAAATTCACGACTTTTCCCCGGATTTCCCAAATTTTAAAGCTTTTCAAGGTTTTCTCCCGACCGGGAACCATCAAATCCATTTTCCCGACTTTTTTCCGTTTTCCCGGTAGCGTGGGAACCCTGGCATGTGCAAAAATATTGTTGGAATTATTGCATAGCTTTGTTTCCAAAGCGAAAGAAAATCGTGATATTAGAAAAATTGTTTACTTGCTTAAGTGTTGCATCTATAACTTCCGATACGTGGGCAAGTCAAAGTAACCATTCCACAATAATTAGAACGTACATAGAAGTGACCTCAGTAAAAATTATTTCCGATTTTATTTCGAACCTTGCAATATCTAAATTTTTGTAAATTTTGTTGAAAACTAAGGAGTATCTCCCTCATGCAAAGCTCTGTCTCTAGCTGATTTTGGCTTTACATTTAGATCATATTGGGTATTTGTTCTCTATCAGCTTTTTAACATATTTGATTTTATGGTCTTCCAAACGTTTAGACTGAAGAGACATAAGTTGTCGAAATGCGCATATGCATAAAATAAATTCACAGTAACTTCGGTATTTAGTTATTTGTTACCACTGGGTCGATGCCTCTGCTGGTGGACTGTTAGTCCCCGAGGGTATTCACCAGCCCAGTAGTCAGTACTTCGGTGCTGACCCGAAAACGGATTTTATTTCGAACCTTGCAATATCTAAATTTTTGTAAATTTGTTGAAAACTAAGGAGTATCTCCCTCATGCAAAGCTCTGTCTCTAGCTGATTTTTGGCTTTACATTTAGATCATATTGGGTATTTGTTCTCTATCAGTTTTTTTAACATATTTGATTTTATGGTCTTCCAAACGTTTAGATTTTATCTGCACTGAAGAGACATAAGTTGTCG
Organism: Modiolus philippinarum; assembly: GCA_002080025.1. Classification (NCBI taxonomy): domain Eukaryota; kingdom Metazoa; phylum Mollusca; class Bivalvia; order Mytilida; family Modiolidae; genus Modiolus; species Modiolus philippinarum. The sequence continues at coordinate 101,008 of MJUU01038968.1, forward strand.
AAATGCGCATATGAAGAAAATAAATTCACAGTTACTTCGGTATTTACTGATTTCTGCCCGTGAGTGAACATTTCAGGTTGTAAACCGCCGTTTCAAGGATTGCGATGGAATGAAAATTACCATAATTGAACAGATTAACCAATGGAGTGACTCACAACGTGAGGACCGAGAATACTAAACGGTTGGTCCACGGACTCTTCGATAAGCTACACTTAGAAAAAAATTGTTCATGTTTCTATCTGACGTAAATAGTCAGCCTGTGCTAGATGAATTTTTGCATGAATAACTTTTAAACTTGTATGAGAAATATTTGACAATCGACATTATTTTGCACTGCAAATTGTACAGATATGATTTTTGTTTTTAAACTGTGTGTAAGAATTTTTTTTTTCAATATTCTTATGTTCATCTTCTGTACACTGTTGGAATACAGTATTATCAATCAGAAAAATTGAAAAACCAGTTCAAAACAACGAAGAAAGTCATTTGTTGACTGATAATTAAGGTCTTTCACCACAGTGAAAGTCCTTATTGTAATTCTTCTGATTATTATTATTATTATTATTATTATTATTATTATTCTTTTTCCGCCGCCCCGCTGCTTAAAAACTACGCGACATATCATTACGATACTTTGTGTGGTAGATCGGTCATACAACACGACAACAAATATGACCCTGTTGTTCTGAACTATTTTTAGTAACGGAGTTATCTGCCCAACACCGAAAACCCTTGTTAGAGGATTAACTCGAAAACCGTAAAAGATAGCTGATAAAGTGTAATGGGAAAAATGTTCCTTAGGACATGACGGAACTTCGTTACATTTTGACCGAAACCGTGCGGTATGGTATTTTTTGAGTTATTGCCCTTTGAAAGTTTTGAGTTTCCGTCACAATTTATTTCTCAGAAACCGTAAGTCGTAGAGACCTGAAACTTGCACCATTGATCATGACTACACTTAAGCTTGAAAATGATGTCAAGGTCAAATGTCAACTTTGACCTTGACCTTTGACCTAACACCTTGTTAGTGGATAAACTCGGAAACCGTAAAAGATGGCTGAAAAGATGTAATGGGAAAAATGTCTTCTTTACAAGACGCAACTTTGTTACATTTGGTTCGAAGAGATTCGACGACTCTTTATATGAGTTATTGCCCTTTGAAAGATTTTGAGTTTCCGTTAATGCTTAATACTCCCAAACGATAAGTCGTAAAGACCTGAAACCTTCACCATTGTTAATAAGTGATATATAGCTATCTAAAAATGGCAAGGTCAAAGGTCATCGGTCAAGGTCACCGATGACCTTAGGCCTTGTTATTGCTTTAACTCTTAAACCGTAATAGATGGCTGAAAACATGTAATGGGAAAAATGTTCATTGTCATGAGACGCAACTTTGTTACATTTGGTCCAAAGAGATTCAACGACTCTTAATATGAGTTATTGCCCTTTGAAAGATTTTGAGTTTCCATTAATGCTTAATACTTCGAAATGATAAGTCGTAAAGACCTGAAACCTTCACCATTGTTAATAAGTGATATATGGCCATCTAAAAATGTCAAGGTCAAAGGTCAACGGTCAAGGTCACCGATGACCTTAGGCATTATTATCGCTTTAACTCATAAACCGTAATAAATGGCTGAAAACATGTAATGAGAAAAATGTTCATTGTCATGAGACGCAACTTTGTTACATTTGATCTGAAGAGATTCGACGATTCTTTATATGAGTTATTGCCCTTTGAAAGATTTTGAGTTTCCGTTAATGCTTAATACTCCCAAACGATAAGTCATAAAGACTTGAAACCTTCACCATTGTTAATAAGTGATATATGGCCATCTAAAAATGTCAAGGTCAAAGGTCAATGATCAAGGTCACTGATGACCTTTGGCCTTTTTATCGCTTTAACTCGTAAACTGTAATAGATGGCTGAAAACATGTAATGAGAAAAATGTTCATTGTCATGAGACGCAACTTTGTTACATTTGGTCCGAAGAGATTCGATGACTCTTTATATGAGTTATTGCCCTTTGAAAGATTTTGAGTTTCCATTAATGCTTAATACTCCAAAACGATATGTCGTAAAGACCTGAAACCTTCATCATTGTTAATAAGTGATATATGGGCATCTAAAAATGTCAAGGTCAAAGTTCATCGGTCAAGGTCACCGATGACTTTGCCTTGTTATTGCTTTAACTTGTTAACTGTAAGAGATAGATGATCAAATGTATATGAGAAAATGTTTGTCTCATTGAGGTCTACATTTGACACTGGGGTCCAAAAAAACTGGACCATTCATTTTGGACCTATGGCCAAAAAACCATTTTTCGAGGTCCAATTTTAGAGTTTTTTGCCTATATCTCAAAAACTATTAAAGATACAAAGAAACTATGAAGGTAAAATGTTCAGCTCAATATAGCCGTCAACATGGAGTCAAGGTCAAAGGTCAAGGTCCTAAGCAACAACGTTATTTGCCATAAGGTCCTTAGCAACCATATGCAAAAAGTTTTGTAGTGTTGTAAAGAGGAAATAAATGACATTGCCAACCGGAAGTGACTTTCCTATCCTTAGCAACGAGCTAAATTTTCGAAAAAGTCCTCAGCAACGGCTGAGCAAAAGACTAATAAAGATCAGAACTTTTGCTTACATAACTTTTTGAACTGAAATAGACAACAAAATCAAACTCAAACATGTAATCATGGTGAAAACTGGTGAAAGACCTTGCAATTGTTCTCTGAACAATTGACTTTTTAATTTTGTCATTATATTTCTAACTACATTTTTACATTTTACAGATATCGTTGAACAATTTCTTAGACAAAAAAAAAAGAAAAAAAACAAAAACAAAAAAAGGACAAGCCAATGACCAACATATTCCTGACTTGGGACAGGCGCAAAACTCGTTTTTGTGGATCCAAACCCTCCCCCTATTTGCAATGGCGAAAAAAGTGTATTCTCACCACATATTCATTTCATAGAGTAGATTAGAGTAGATTAATATGGAACTTTTAGGATTTTTTTCCGGACTGCTCCAGCGATATCAATAAATTGCGGGGATTTGGGAGCAGGAGCAGGAAATTTCCTAACCATCAACAGTCTTGTACACCCTTCGGCAGTGGTTTTCCAATATTAAGATTCAATTTTCACTGGAGAGTTGAAAATTGAAAGGCAGTTTTGCGTGTCACTCAAATTGTAATCGTCAAATTCCTAAGTGGAAAGATGATGTCAATAGACTTCAGACGAATTTAGATATATGTGTTTATAATTTTAATCTTACAATGCCACTGTAATTTACATTCTCAAAATCATCTGACAGACAGATTAAATTTTTGGTTGACCCATACCTGGATCCGCTCCTTCAACTCTTTGTACATCTTCGGCACTGCAACTAGCATGTTAACCAGAAGTGATACCTCTTCGACTGTGTACGATTTCTCAAAAGAAGAATTTTCGATAGCCTAGTGAAACTTTTCCATTAACAATGAAGGGATATGAAGTAAATGCAAATGAGACAAAATCTCTACAAATACATTGTAAAACACAGCAATGGAACAACGCTTTTATTGTTGTTCTTCATCTTGAAGTCATGTCGGGTTTATTATCACATGGCTTCCGTACACGATGTATATTGCGTTGACAGACTGTAGAGATGTTTTTGTGTATATAATATAATGGATTCAATCAGATAGATTAGATAGAATGCTATATGATTGTTACTTATATAATATGAAATGGTTAATTTTTAGCACACGACACGTGTTATATACATGAAACATTGAATTCTGTAATTAAATTTAATAGAATGCTAGATTAGATGAAATAATTAATATATACCTGTCTACAATTTTTTATCTAACAATGCCATTGTAATTAAGATTTTCAAAATCATCTGATAGACAGTTGAATATATGGATTGACCCATAACTGGTTTCGAACCTTCAACTCTTTATATGTATATAATATTCCCGCTTCTCCCGCATATGGCTTGTACATTTCACAACTCATTCGCTTTTGCCGTGCCTGTAGTTTGTACAGCGATTTTGTCAACAGAGCGAAATTACTGTCTCATCAAGGGTATGTTCAGTCACTATTGCAATTGTCACTTCAGAAGTTTTACGGTCGTCACCATTATGTGTCAGACCATTACAATGTTTCTGTTTCACAAATGAGAACAGATATCTTTTGGTAGATCCAGAGATTGTTACCGGACTGACTAACACCGACTGAGACAAAATCGGACTTTTCACCGGCAGTGTGACGGGTGCAACGCGTGGAGCAGATCATGCTTACCCTTCCGGAGCACCAGACGATACCTCAGACGATACCTCAGTTTTTATAGAGGTTCACACTGCTAGTGCTTTAGTTGTCATACTGTCTCAATTGAATATCACGGACGCATCGAACATTTTCTTAGTTAAAAACAATTTACAGGATAATAGTAGATTATATATTGACCAACCTTCGCTTCTCGCCTTTCCGTGTTTGCATCTACCTTTTTAGACTTGGGTACTCATAAACATGTTTAACCCTACCTCTAGCTGTTGCTAGTTGGCAAACCCGGAATTCCCATCGTTGTCTGAGCTTTTGCTTTGTCTTTTTATTATTTATCTTGTGCATATCATTGGTAGATTGTGACATGTGATTGTAATATTCAGTCATTGTGGGCGTTTCCTGTTATATTCTCCAAAGGAATTTGTACAAATCGTCTGCAGTCTTTTAGTACAGAATGTATATAACAGTAAATTGCATTGTCAGATTTTTTATACATTTATTCATTTCAGAAATAATAGTTAATTGTTGGTTATTAGTGACAATTTAACTTTCTTTATCGGTAATTTGTGTGAGTTTCCTTTAATCTACAGAGACTGATATTCTTAGTATCACCGCACTGGACACTATCACGAAAATATCGGGTCGCTGTGAAGGAGTCGCGTGCGGGTTGCTATGCTGACGTCATGTTTTGGCACTATCTATGTGCTCATACACGCAATACGTCGAATGAAAAATGCATATAAATAATTGCAAACAACAGATAAATTGCGCTAAAATAGACATTTCAGTTTATTTCTATTTATTGTAAAGTTTTATTTATCATTTTGTAAATTACCGATAAAGAAATATAGGACATTTTGTTTTTGATACGGACTTTATCACGGCGTAACGCATCAAACGGGCTCACTCGATACTGGCCGTGATAAAGTCCGTATCAAAAACAAAATGTCCTATATTCCATATTCATAACGGACACAATGAATATCTATGAATATCAGAGGTATAAATCATTGATGTATCTTAATTTCTACACATGCCAAAACGTAAAAACTCCATACCAAAAACTGAAGCCTTTGAATGATTAAATTACATTAAACAAATAACAAAATACCGAAGTTACTGTTTATCTATTTTTCTGCAAAGGAATTGATACACGAATTTTATTAATACTAATGTTTTCGTTTCTGGAAGAAAAAATAACTGGTATGTAAAGTGTATTCTTTCGCACGGAAGAAGTACGACTTTACCCAATAATCTTATAATTTTTAACCATAAACGGTCATGATCAAGTTTATTATCTAGAATTTCAGTTTGCGGTAGAAAAAGTGAGTATCTTGATATCTTGGATCTACCAAATCGTCACAGTTTCGATTCCACTGTCTTAAAAAATATTGTTGCGATGACAACCGCATATTCCTCGGAAACTGCAATCTGTATTCTATTCATGGTCAGACAAGTGTAAAAAAAAAAGCTTCAATGTCCCAGGGGACCAGCTGCTACGCCATGCATCATTTGGTTAGCATGTCTGCCTTTGATGAAGCAATAGGCTTTTGTTTTATATTCTTTTCACATGGCAATGATTTTTAAGGCAGATATTGACATTGACGCTCTGAACGTGCCAAGTTCTTGCTTACTTTAGTTTTGGCGGGAGCGGGGGCCTATAAAATAAAGATTTTCACTTTTTCGATGGAAAATTCTTTACTTAATGCACAATGTCCTCGTCCCTCTATTAGCGTCGTTCGACTATCAGGTGAACAATTAATATTCCGGATTCCATCGTATGCTTTTCGAAACTGATTTGAAAATGTTTTTTCTTTGGTTTTGAATTCAAAAAGTTACAATTTGAAACTTAAAACAAACATAAAATTAACTTTGTATCGATTGTTTTGTTGCTACGAAAATAAAAATTAACAAATAATTCATGGCAGGTATATGGTTATTGTTATTTAACCATTGGCTGGGCCTTAATATTCGAATTTAACCCTGAGCGCTACCGAGGGGTTAAATTTACAAATATTTAGGCCAAAGCCATGGATAAATGACAATAACCGTATACCTGCCTTCAATTATTTCGATTCTAATATGACAGAAAACGGAAATTTCTATTCTGAAGCGACTTAAGAGAAGGCAGATTCAACAGATGCAAGTTCAAAATCCAATTCGAAAGCAAAACAATACACATTTGCGTGTCTGAATGGCATGATTAAGTTATATGTTTTACATTGATTTCCTTCACAAGCTTAGACAAAACAAATCAAAAACTTGGTTGGTTTGCGTCCCTTTTACTCTTATACCGATACCATTTGCGCATGTTCTAAGTATATTGTTATCGAGTATTATACTGGTTGACGATTAACTAAAGCCATGTTAGAAAATATTTTTTTCAAGTTACATTATTCATGAAAAACTTCGAGAATTTGCTTGTAGTAAATTAAACCTGTAGCTATATCTAGGGACTATAAACAACCTTATTCGAATTTAGTCATGTCTATAATTCACTTACCTTCGGCAAAAAAATCGTCAACAGAATTCACATTTTTGATGTTAATGACGTAATCGTCAATTGCTAACATGCAACCTCTTTTGGTAATGTCGGCATGACTTTTGGTATTGGTGTCTGTTCCAGGTGGTCTGTTGGGGTAAAAGCACATAACAATCTTGGATTGCAAAATACACAAGATACTAAACACATTAAAATGCATTGCTGAATATGTAGAAAACGATTTCTTGCCACTATATTTAAAGTTTAACTGCTAAAATAAGATAAGCCGTTCAATGTGTTACATGTAAGAATATGTATTCAGGTTATCGATATAAAAGAGCATAGATATTTATTTTTTTTTTAACAAAATTGTATTTTTAATGGATTAACATTTTTAAGGTCACGTTTAGTGTCCAAATAAAATGCTTGAGCAACCGTATAATTTTGCCAGGTTAGCTGGTGTCCTAAAATAGAAACAATATCTATAAATCTTTCACTTTACAAATCCTTTAATAGCCTGCACTGTCTGGCGTGTTTTTTTTTTTTTGCATTCTTAATTACCAATCCTCTTCGACGTCGTTCTGGATTTATGGAGTGAGTCATTTTGTTTCTGAATATATAATTTTCATGGCCGCGCTCTCACAGCCCTTACATAGTCTTCATATTGTAAATTGATTAAAACGCCATAGAAATTAAAAGTGAACTAGATTCAGCTCTGTGTCTGGAGCAATTACTATTTTTCTTTTCAGATAACATGATTAGACTGAATAATACATGAACATACTGCCATTCAATAGTTACAATGCTAAATATGCGAGTCATGTTGGTTAATGGATGCAACTAAAATAAATGAACGTGATAAAAAATATAAAAACAATATGTGAAGTACTTGATTTTCATAATGCTATTTTTGGTCCACTTTTCAACTATGTCCGAGGTGGAATCATTTAATCCACAGTAACTTCGGTATTTTGTTATTTATTACCACTGGGCTGATGCCTCTAGTACCCAAATTGGGCGAAAATTTTCATTTCAGTACAACAATTAACAACAAAGGGACGACTTTAATGTCAAGGAAGTAATTTTTCTACTTATCATGCTTACCGAGTGTATGTTCCACAGCTGATTCGTTTCGCGAGAGCTAGAAAATATAATGCGGACTTTCAAATTAGACAAAGTTATCTTTGTGACCGCCTTATAAATCAAAGCTTTAAAAATCCTTCTCATATGCTGATTTAAAATGTTCTTTAACTGATCTTAGTTCCTTGTTGCAAAATTTGTGAAGTTTCGGTCAGAACTCTGATCCATGATTCTCTTTTATACCTAATACAGGGATGATCATTTCTTTTTACTGTCTACGACCTTTCTATGGCAACTGCTGTTGAGTTACTTCCAGCCACTACCACAATAAAAGAGGAGGTTTTACCCAGCAATTCTTTTGAATTGCCGGTATCAAGTAAGGACCATTGCGGTTGACAGGTTTTTGCCTGTCCTTTTGTTTTCTGTGTTGTTTGTCACACTGCTCGAATTAGTTTCTTCTTTGTCCTTTATGTTTGTGATACAGATTTGCCGTTTGGATAATTGTAAACCAAGTCAGAACCATTTCGACTGACATATTTCAGGGGGTATTTTATCTGCTTTGTCTTTTTGCCTCTTGGACTTTGTCTCTTAACAATTCTGTTCAGTTATTTTGGTAAAAAAATAACTAAATTCCGAAGTAACTGTAAATTTATTTTCCGCATATGCGCATTTCGACAACTTATGTCTCTTCAGTGCAGATAAAATCTATGCATTTGGAAAGCCATTAACTCAAAGGTGTTTATAAACTGATAAAAAACAATTAACCAATATGATCTAAATGTAAAGCTAAAATGAGCTAAGGGCAGACCTTCGCATGAGGGAGATACTCCTAATTTTAAACAGAATTTACAAAAAATTAGATATTGCAAGGTTCAAAATAGAAACGGCTTTCGGGTAAGCACCGAAGTACTGACTACTTGGCTGATGAAACCCCCCGGGACTAATAGTCCACCTGCAGAGGAATCGACCCAATGGTAATAAATTACTAAATACCGAAGTTTCTGTGAATTTATTTCTGCATATGCGCATTTCGACAACTTATGTCTCTTCAATGTAGATGAAAATGTTTGAAATTTACAAAGTGAAATCCTAGTGCAATTTAACTATTATGTTTTCTGGCTGGTTTGAATGATTCAAATCTGGACTCTACTACATAATTATGACTCTAAATTATTAAAGCAAATATTGACAAAGAATTTACACAACAAGAAATTGACGCCAAATACCAGATCAACAGCCTTTATGAAATCAATATTTAATCTTTTACATCAATCATAGTTGGTAGAAAACAAATATTGTTATAGGGAAATTTAGGTCAGCATGGTGCTTTCTCAACAAAATAAATGATATATACATAAAACAAAAACATAATCTTTCTATCTGAATTTTAAATAAACACACAGGATCAGTTAAGGATAAACAAATTCCAGTGCACCTTTGAAGATATGACATTCGAAAAGTGGTCTTCGGGTTTAATGTTATTGATAATGTCATTTTTGTTTGAAAAAGAATTGATCTCAAAATGGTTTTCTTATATGGATTTTATGACATTTAAATTAGAGTGTATAGGTGATTTCCCACCAAATTACTGTTTAAAGTTTATGTTCCATCTGGATCAATCTTATGTGTAAGGACCTTGTGTTTTTTAGAATTTCAAGGTTTTCTCTACTGTGTATTTATGTCGCCCAAGATGTAGTCAGCACGACAAATGGCTTTCTCATCGCTTTTTATCCGTTTCTCTTTTATTATAATTCTTGTGTCTTTCTTGCAAATATTTTTGTCCGGCTCTGTTGCCGAGGTTGCTGGGACAGAATTCAACTTGTGAAGTTTTGCATGCATGCACCTTCCAGAATGTTTCAAGTGACCACCATTTTCAAGGTGGCCGCCATTTTACGGGAAGGACACGAAAAAAATATGATTCAATATCACAGAAATTGCTGTGCACAAATTGACCATATTTTGTGTAATTTTTTTCAATGTCAGGAGAAGAAGAAACTTATGCAAAACTTTTTTTTCAGAATGGCTTCATGACCACCAAATACGTGTATTTAAATTTGTCCGATTTCAACGAAAATTTTAAGGATATTTTGATATTGCAAACAAGATGCAATGGATATAATTTGCAAAATGTCTGACAATTCCAAGATGGCAAAAAAAACCCCCCAAAAAAACAAAACAAACAAAAAACAAAAAAACAAGCCCAAATTGATTTATGGTTTGATTTGGACATTGCAAACAAGATGGTATCATTGAATTGACTGCCAGGGGCGATATCAGTTATTGTTTGTAATTACAAAATGTTTCTGTTTTTTATATCAACGCATGATTTTTGTCCGGCTATTATCCCAATGTGGCTTGCACAAAACTCATTCATACTTGGAACAAAGTCGGATCACCATGAGAGGATGTTCATGCTCAGGCATATAATTTTCAATATAGCCGTCATTTCTCAGATGGTCGCAAAAATGCGTAATAAAACACTTGATTCAATATCGCAGCAACTGCTTTACCGAAATTGATAATATTTTGCATAAATGTTCAGTAAGTTGAGAGGAATGAATTTATCCCAGGTTTTTATGAAAATGGCCGTCATTTCCAAAATAGCTGCCAAAATACGTATCGTATGTCAACGAACATTTCACTGATGCTGGGATGCAATAGAAAAAAATAAATAAAAATGACTGACATTTCAAAGATGGCGGTAAAACACGTAAAATTTCATCTTTGTCAGATCTCAACGAAAATTGATTTTTTTATACATTTGCACACTGTGAACAAGATGGAATCATCGAACTTGCTGCCAGGGGCGACATCAGCTATGGCTTGCTATTACAAATTTGGTTTTTTATTTATATACATAAACATACCGAAGTTGCATAAAAAGCAGTAAATTTCGTTATGCTGTACACGTGTTTCAAGGAGTAACCTCTCATCAGCAAAATCAAATAATATGGACAGCCAACACAACTTCTGAATGGCTCCAAAGTAGACTTTTCGTCCAAATTGCTTTCTTCTGTAATTTAGGTATATATATATATATA